>VXBC01004932.1:563234-578963 GCA_013399945.1 Ploceus nigricollis | reverse complement strand
AGATCCTAAGAAATGCCGTCATGAAATAAACAAACTGTCCTTAAAGCCACAATATGACAAGAGAGCACTTGACCCGCACGCTTTATTTTGTAAATAAATAATCCAGACGGAGCTGGCAGCCGGCTCTGCGCAGGCACCGGGTGTGCGAGCGGGGGNAGGGTCCTTCAACGGCGGGCTGTCGTCGCTCCCCGCGCACGAGCTGGGCGCCGCCGCCATCCGGGAGGTGCTGCGCCGGGCCGGGCTAGCCCCCGAGGAGGTGTCGGAGGTGATCCTGGGGCAGGTCCTCACCGCAGGTACGGGCCGGCGGCGGGACCGCTCCGCCCGCGGCCGGGCGCTCCCTCTCCGCGGCAGCATCTCTTCGGGATTGTCCCATTGAAACGGCTTTGGTTTCGCCTTCCAGGGCGTTATGCCTTGCCGTTGGGAACACGGTTCCTTAACAAAGGACTTGAGAGGCATCGTGGCTACTTCTCTCTGGGTGACCGAAAGGATGGGCTTTTGGAAAGGATGTTGTGGGAGATAGTTTGGGTTTTTTTTAAATCCCTGAAGTAGCCAACAGTCTATGTATGAATGTCAGTTTCTTTTCTTTGTTACAGCATTCTTCTCACCTTGATCATCTCAGCTGCTGAATTTAACATCCTAAGTAATGATAACTCTGAGATTTTAAGAGCTAGGCCTGCATTTGTGTTTATCTGCAGGACCTGCAAGATCTTTTGATGCCATTTGTTTGGAGACAAATATTTGGATTTAATGAAAATGTAACTGGCAGGGAATTGTTTGTTTTGAACTTGCTCCTGCTTTTTCCAGGGTAATGTTTAATCAGTAGAATCACAGGCAGCTTTGTATTTTAAACATGGAGGAAGGAAATATATCTTTTTGTCTTAAAAAGGATTCAGATTCCTCTGTATTTTCAGCTTGCTGAATTATGTGCTCTCCTTGTCTTTTTCTTTGTGTACAAAGAGCTTTGGCCTCGGGAGATGCAGATGAAGACTGTTTTTTTTTTAATATAGTGCTCCTATTATCTCCATCAAGAACACAACAAAGACTGGAAGCTTTCAGGTCCATCTGTACAGAGTTGTGCTTTTGGTTTCCATGTGAACTTTCAGGGAAAGTTAACTGCTGGTGATGTACAGAAGATGTCAAAAAGAAACTCTTCAGCAAGTAGCAATTTAAATGATTTTTCATCCTACACATACAACAGGCTAGGGCTGATCTGAAGTAGTGTTTCCTCTGACCTGGCATCAAAAGCAGAGTTGTAGGTATAAAACTATCAGTAGCAGGTATTTATGGCTCAATATAAATAAGAGAGGTTATCTGTTTATAGATTACTGCTGGGCACTTCTCTACCCACTAGCTAGAAGTAGCAGTGAGCTCTAAGTTTTTTGTGGAATCGGGGTATTGTGAACAGTGACAAGGCAGATGTTTGTGTTTTTAAGAACAGACAAAAGCAAAATGCTGCCTGTTCCCACAGGTGCTGGCCAGAACCCCGTCCGGCAGGCCAGCGTGGCTGCGGGAATCCCGTACTCCGTGCCTGCCTGGAGCTGCCAGATGATCTGCGGGTCGGGCTTGAAGGCAGTGTGTCTAGCTGCTCAGTCCATACTGATGGGAGAGTCCAGCGTCGTGGTGGCAGGGGGCATGGAAAGTATGAGCAAGGTAAAGCAGAGGGTTAGACTCACATTGTGCTGACGTCCTGGGAGCAAAGAGCCCGATGTTGAAACCCTGTGTTTCCAGGCTGGCACCTGCAGGCAGATCGAAAGGGTCGCTGTGCTTGTGAATGAATTTACACGTGCAACAGTTTACTTCAGTAGCACACTTTTAAAAACAGACTTCATACTGCAGCTACTGAAAAGGTGCCCTGCAAACACACACTGCATTTAAAATTCCGTTTTCATTTCCATCTAGCCCTGTTGTTGTGAATGATTTTCCTGTGATGTATCACAATAGACAGGATTTTTATATTGCAAGAAGCCCAGAGAAGGAATAACTGAAAATGTTATTGTTTGCCAAGCAATTAGAGCTTGGAAAGAAAGCAAAGCAGTTTTACTTCAAGGTGTTCATCCCAAGGCTGTATTCAGGAATGGGTCTGAGCTGGCGATCTGATTCCCAAGAAACGGATGGCCTCTTCTGCCAGGGCTCAGCTGCCTGTGCTGAAAGTGATGTTAACATTCTCTGACAGCAGAGTGCAATTGGGAACTACCTGGAGCAGGCTAGTAGGATGGGAGAGCTACAGCCATGTGGCCCAGGAATGATAGATTTGGTCTATTGGTGGAGAGGAAACAACACTTGCACTGCAGTGATCTGCTACCAGGAGAATGCACAGGCCAAATGGCACGCCAGCTGGCAGGCTCCGGAGGGACAGGCAGAGCGGGTAGCTGGAGAGACTGCCAGGATTTGGAATGGGTACCTCCAGCCACCAGGCAGGGGTCTGTCTCTGCAGTGATCTGTCTGAATTGTGTACTGGAGATGTAAACATGTCACTCCTTTCAAAATACGCTTTTGCAGGCTCCTCATGTCATTCACATGCGAGCTGGGGTCAAAATGGGAGAGGCTTCCTTGCAGGACACCATAATCCTTGATGGCCTTACAGATGCTTTTTATCAGTATCATATGGGCATAACAGGTAAGTGATGACAATCCATAAAATGAAATGGACAACTGAAAGAATTCACTGACAGGAAATTTCAGAAATCTGAAGTTACAAATAACGTGTTTCAAGCTGTCCTTATGTTGTAGTCATGAAAAAGAAAGAAAGAAATACATAATATTGAAAGGTATTGAAGGCATTTTCCGTTTTGTTTGTAAAGCTGCTGTTTGGGATTTTCTTTTGTATGAGCTAATCTCTCTGCATCTCTTCTACATCTCAGAAATTTAATTTCAGAAGAAGTAGAAATAAAATAATCCCTGTATGTAACTGGAGCATTCAGCAGCACAGATTTATGGTGGGGGGGAGTTACGTAAAGTGTCCTGTGGATATGCGTGGTTCTGCAGCTTCAGGTTATTGCACCCTGGTTGGGATGGTCAGCCAACTGCTTTTCCAGACCCTGCTTATGAAACAGAGTGACTTCAGAACTGTTCCCTCTCCTGAAGTGGCTGTAGAGAGTTCCTGTAGAGAAATCTGAGCATAGTACTTCAGAGAAGCAATAAACTACAAAAGCTTGTTTGCATTTGTATTCAATTTGATGATATCATCTGAGAGGAGATTCCACACAGAAATTTTCACCCTCAAGTGAAAATACAGTAGAAAATCACGAGTAAACAAAATGAGGAAATCGGAATGAAAACGGTTCAACAAACTCAGCTGCTTGCTAGAGCAAACATTAATGACTACATTTGTGCTTGCAATTTTGCAACTTAAAATTTTGGCATTTCCTGATGGCAGTTTGCATTTCATTCCCGTTTCAGCTGAAAATGTGGCCAAGAAGTGGCAAGTCAGCAGAGAGGAACAAGACCAACTTGCCGTACAGTCACAAAACAGGGCAGAGGCAGCACAGAAAGCTGGCTATTTTACAAAAGAAATCGTTCCTGTTCTTGTACCTTCTAGAAAAGGTAGGTGTGAATGGATAGTGAGAGCTGATTTTAAGGAAAAAATCTATTTTCTGCTATGTCTCCTGTAATTAGTGAATGTTTCCCACTTACACAGCCTTTTTGTAAGCATGTGGCGTCTTGCTCTCTTTTTCAGCTTTCAATGGTTATATTTTAAATAAAAGAGAAGTAATGCAAATGTGGAATATCTCAGTGTAGCTTTCTGCAAATAGTAATAGTATGTTTTATTGGCGATAGAATAACAACCTAGACAAAGCACTGACTTAATATAGACTTGGATATGGTACCAAAATCAGTGTTTTTCATTTTCTTAAGACTCCTGCTGCACCAAACTTAAAACAGTCATATTGCTCTGGCAAACCTTGCCCACCTAGTAAAATACAGAGTGACAATAATTAGGGTTACTAGTTAATATGTAGTCAGGTTACATATAATGGGTATGTTTCTCTTTAGATTTGTGAGGGATATAAACAGACCTATTACAGTGCTTGAGCCAAAGTCTGTTTCTAGAGCAGGGGAATTCCCCAACTCCTTGTGAGGTAGATGCAAAAACTGAATTTTCCAAAAAGAAATCAAGAATCAGTTCTTCAACAATTCCATTGAATAGACCCTGGAGAAAAAGTGCTGGCATTAGGCTGGCTACAAACTATTTCATGATACCCGTTTAGATGATAATATTCAATGACGCTTGAGTATTCTTTGTAACAAGATTACCAGAAGTATCATTTGAAATACAGCCTTCTGCTGAAAGAGTAGGTATTGGGTTAGGAACAGCAAGAACAATACTGACTTTTGCACAATTAGACAGCTAGTGTTTGTCTTAGAAAACTTGAGCTGTCTGCCCTGCTAGAAGGAGCTGGAGGGTTACACCCATTTGTTAAACTGCCTTGAGTTGGCAGCTGTCTCCACCATAAGATTGCCTTGTTGGTTGAAAGGAATATGGTGTATATTCCCACTCAGCATGTTGTTTTTGCTGTCTTTCTGTTCGAGATATGTTTGTGCAATTAGACACTCTTGTGAGCATAATGGTCTGTTTTGCAGGTCCTATAGAAGTTAAAATAGATGAACACCCTCGACATGGGAGCAACCTGGAAACAATGGCAAAGTTAAAGCCCTGTTTCCTGACAGATGGAACTGGGACAGTAACGGCAGCTAATGCTTCAGGTTGGTCCATTTGGCTTAAATGAAATGGAAAAGAACAGTAGCTGCTTGTGGCTCAAGGCAGAGTCTCTGCAAGGGGTGTGCCTCCTGTGTGTTCACTGCTTTGCAGGAAATGGCAATGTGTTTGACAATGTAGGTAGAACTCCATTTTAGATGTGGTGGAGGATTTCTTTACAGAGTTGTCTTTTGTTTCCTTGTTGTCTATAAAACAATACAAGAGTTTGGACAATAACAGCAGTATTTGATAGGCTGGAAGGAATATTCCCTCTTAAAACTAAGGGTTTCTGATACTGCAGCTTCGGACAGTGCAAAACTTAACGATTCATGTTTGAAAATGTTACTCCTGTGGGACTGCCTTAAGCAGCTTTTAAACATCTTCCTGTGTCCTTATGCTGCCCTTTCCATAGCCTGCCTAACAAGTCTGATGTACTTCTTTTTCAGATTGTACTTTGATTCTTCCACCTGTTGCTTTCCAAACAGAATCACAAATGTGTCACATTTACAGCAATATAGTTTCAAGTATTTGTGGCAGAGAACAGACTTGGCTGGTATGAGCAGTACTGACCTAAACCAGTAAATTGTGATTTTCGTTTTATCTAGATTGTGATTTTATGCAAGCAGGAGAAAGTGGTACAGTAAAAGCCATAAAGTCCAACAAATACATGCAGGTTGTTTGTTATTCCACAGGTTTAAATGATGGAGCTGCAGCTGTTCTTCTAATGAAGAAATCGGAAGCTGCTAGGAGAGGTCTTATGCCTTTGGCTCGGATTGTATCTTGGGCTCAGACAGGTATAGATCCATCTATTATGGGAGTAGGGCCCATTTCAGCAATAAGGAAAGCTGTAAGTAATCACTTATCTATGTACCCATGATGCTAAAACTCTTGGTTTTGATTGCTTTTTGTTTTCTGGCCATGTCTTGGTTTTGCCCTGTTCTAAAGAAAACTTAGTAGAAAAAAAGTAAACTATGTGAAAAACAGACTCAAAATAGTGTAGTATATAAGATTAGGAATCCTAGTGCTACTAGGCTAGTACCTACTTGCTGGAAAAAGAAAATGCATATGTGTATAAATGGACTTCAGAGCATAAAGTAGTCAGGTTTGTGGAAGGGTACCTAGATAACCTAGGAGGCTAAAGATCAAATTTCAGGCATGTATGTAACTAACCTAATTCAGTGATATGGTTCTGATGCTTGTGTCTGGCCAGGTTAATTTTCAGATCATTGCCTGAATGTATTTGCAATAGTACAACATTGAGGGAAGGGCCACTGAGTGCCATCTGCATTAGCAAATGGGACGGTGCACTTTGCGTTTCAGTTTGGCCTGCAAAAAGCTTGGAGCTTAAAAATTGGATTCCTTTCAGGTGTAACTAAACAGGAAGGTGCATTCCAAAACCACATCTAACATGCTCAGAGCATTACTGCACCCACTGATGTGCTCAGTGTTCAGTCCACAGGACAAGGTTCTCAATACCCCACTGGGCAGCCCTGCTGGTACCACACTGCTTCCTAATACATCCATAACCCATGGCAACCCCAGCTGATTATTTGTTAAAGCTTAGCTATGAAAGTGAGCATGAAAAGAGCTAAGAACAGATTTGCTTTAATGTTCCTTATTTTTTTAACACTGTGTAAAGGCCTTACTTTGTTCACCTCTGAAGTGTCCTGGCGATCTGGAGGTCTGCCTTGAATTTACCCAAGCTCTGTGGCTTTTGACAAGAAAATCAGAACTGTAATGCTAAAGCTTTTTCTTACCAGATCTCAAACTGTTCTTTTAAATGAAGGGTGCAGTAACTGCATATACATTACAGTTTTAGTATAAACTGGGGGACAGACAAGCTGTACCTATAACTGTATACATACTATGAAAAAGGGCACACTTCTTCATAGAGCATGGTCCTAGTAACACTGAGGTCATGGCTTCAATCCCTTTATGGGCCATTTACTTAAGAGTTGGACTCAATGATCCTCATGGATCCCTTCCAGCTCAGAGTATTTTGTGATTCTGTGATTAAACTTTGTAATGTGTGTTATCAAATGTACACACCCTCCATGTTTATCACTTGAGAATTTTAAGTGTAGCACTTTTTAGTAAGAGAATGACTATGTTATACGTTAAGTGTTACAATAACATTGTGTATCCCAAGCTTTTCCCAGAAAAATGGGATACTCCGTACTGTCTATTTTATCTAGTAGAAAAAGGCTCTCCTCCTTGACTGTAGTCTCAGAGGTGCACCAGTCTGGCTAGCCTAGGTTGTGACACATAATGGTGATGATTCTGCTGATAAAGTATTGCTGTTAGAAACAAAGTGAGTGGAAGTAAAAATATACATATGTGAAACATGCCTAAGCCTGTACCCGAGTAGGCAATTGCATCACAAGTTTCCCAAGTGAAAACATGAGCCAAACCATCTTCCAAAATAGTCACTTGTTAAAGTGCCAGCTTAAAGTGCCAGCTTTCAGTGTAAAGGCAGGAGAGATTGGACAAATCAGATGTGGCACTGATCACTAATGGTTGACACCTCATCACTTCCTGTGTAAAAGTCTCTGTTAAGAGAGACTCCCTAATTAGAGTCAGAGTATGTCCTAAAAAAATTGCTTTTAATCTGTTAAAGCCTTCTTCTCAATCCAGTGCTTGTTGTAGAAAGGGCACCAGGTATAGTTGGATTCTCACAATTGCACCACCATTGCGACGTGTTAAGTTACTCAAGATTTTTATGAGGAACCAGCACTATTACAGCTCATTGTACTGACTTGTCTGACACTGAAGCCTGTAGTCTTCCAAGAATTCTGTCATCAACACTGGCTATAAAAAAATGTTTTCCTTCAACTTTTTTTAAGTGGTAGCTTCAAATCACGCAATTTACATCTTATGAAAAGTTTCCTCTGCTGCTAAGGAAGAGCTAAAAGATAGTAAGGTCCTATTTGCACTGTTTTCTCAGATTGACAAAGCTGGCTGGACTCTGGACCAAGTTGACCTGTTTGAAATTAATGAAGCCTTTGCATCACTATCTGTTGCAATAGCAAAAGAACTGAAAGTAAATACAGAAAAGGTAATGATTTGTAGGATGGCATTAGTTTGCCTCCTGTGATTCAGACTTGTCCCATACTGGGCATGTGGACTGTAAGGATGAGCACAGCTCTCTTGCAATTCCTTTGGTGTAAGCAAATGGGGGGGAGCCCCTGCAGGTAGTTCCTCACACTGCTGTCCACTGGCTTCGCTAGCAGACAGTTTCCCAGCTGAACAAGTTCCAGTGTTCTTGCAGTGGATTTTTAGCAAATCTAGGCAACTGCTCAAGCATACTTAATTCAGAATTTGAAATTGCTGCTGCAATTATATTTGCCACAGTATTCTTTCAGTGATGGCAAAAAGCATGGGTATTACTCTCCCCTCCCTAAATTCACCTCTTATCTTCAGAGTGAAGATAGCAGCCTTGCAGAAGAAATACTAGTACCAGCTATTGCATTCATATGCACTTTCTTGGGGTTTCAAGCTCACAAATAATTAAGGGCTAGATCCCAGTGAAGTAATTTATGTTGAAAATCAGCTAAGCCAGTTAAATGTTCTTGACTGTCTGTGTTGGCTTTTTTTTTTTTTTTAGATCAATACACAAGGTGGAGCTATTGCTCTCGGCCACCCTCTGGGCGCCTCTGGTTGTCGCATCCTTGTAACTCTTCTGTATGCACTGGAACGAACTGGTGGAAAACGTGGTGTTGCTGCTCTCTGTATAGGAGGAGGAATGGGAATAGCCATGTGCATTGAGAGATAAATGTGAAGGAATTAATGAACAGCTAGCGTGAACTAGCTTTGAAACATTTTACTAATAAACTTCTAATAACATTTTAACAGCTCACATTTTGTTTGTTTTACCTAAAAGTAAATAAGCTTACACCATTACTTTCTGACACTCAATCACTGACTTGACAAAGAGGTCAGCGGTTACTGCAGGCACACTAGTTGTTATCACACACTAGAGCCTAAATTCTCACTGCAAGGACCAAGCTTGCTTTCAAAAATTAAGTTTGTTCACAAGAAAATAGCAGCAACATTCAACCACTTGTTTTATTAACATTTTAGTTATAAGAGTGGGAAGTGTAAGTGAAACAAACATAAATAAAGCCTAATTTATTCTTCAAGTGCTCCAGACTGAACTGCATCCTCATAGCACCCTCCTCTCTCTTCTTTAGTTTCAGGGTGCAGTTTAATAAGATCATCAATTCGAAGAATAGTAATTGCAGCTTCTGTTGCAAACTTGAGGCTCTTAGTTTTGACCATGGTTGGTTCAAAGACACCAGCCTGCTTGTTATCACGAGGTTTTCCATTGATCAAGTCAAGACCAATCCTGCAAAGAAGGAATGCTGTCAGAAGGAGAGGGAGACACAGCAGAAATACAGCTGGGAGTATGCTGGGTAGCTACTACTTCATTACAGCAATACATACACATGACTGAAGGGCAGGGGTAAAGGAGTTCACTGATAGCATACTTTTTTTTTTTACTATGCAAATCTTGGTTCAGTAAACTGGGAGAACAATTTTCCATCCAGGTCACCAACCCACCACAACTTTTACCAGACAGATACTTGCCATTTCAGATTTTTGCGATCTGGGTTAACTTGAGCCTCATTGTGGAATGCTCTCAACTTTGCGACAAGATCTGTGGCATCCTGAGCAGCATTTACTGCCAATGTATTTGGAATTACTAAGAGGGATCTTGCAAATTCTGCTATTGCAAGTTGTTCACGTGATCCCTAGAAAGAGGAAAAAAGTTTTTAAACCGATAGCTACAAGAAGAGAGGAAAAAATACAGCCACAATCAAGAACAGCACTAATAGGTAGGGGTTTTCACATGCAAAATCAGTGTTTGGGTCAAAAAAACGTAGAATCTAATTATGAGAGAAAGAATTAACTCATATCCTTAATTTTAAAGTACCATCTTAGATTCTGTAAGATGATTAGGTTTTCATGAACCACAGAAGTGACTTGTAGTAGATGAAAATAAACACTTGGAGATTCATGGTGCAAGTCTAACACATACACACCAGTGCTTCTTTGTGCAAGACTTACCATGCTGGTTGCATAATTTTCAAGATATATTGAAAGTGCTGCCTCTACAGCACCACCACCTGGGACAACAGACTTTGATTCCAAAACCCTTTTGACAACACAAAGAGCATCATGTATAGATCGCTCCATTTCATCACACATGAAGTCATTGGCTCCTCGTAAGATAATTGATGCTGAAGTACGAGCCTTTGTACTAAGAGAAAAAGGAATCAGAAGTCAGCTGTGTTGGATGGAATCTATATTAAAATTCTTCTTGGCAAATTTTTTCTTCTAAAGCAGAGTTCAGTTGAACCTCATTATTTCATGATTTAAAAGAAAATCTTAACATTGTTATGTCCTCTTGCAGGATACATACATTGGAACTTAGTCAGCATTTTAATTTCTAACATGCATGCATCTAGTTTGAATTTTAGTCTTTTGAAGAAAGCTACCTGTCAAAGTGAGATGACAAGATGTTTTCCCATCAAAGTGTACTTAGGTAGTAAAGACCCCTTTTGCACAGCCTTCAAGTAAGTTAATGACTGCCAATGTTAGAGAAAAGGCTGTCACATGGAGCTGACACACAAGTCCCACGGGCAGAGTGTGTCATTCACGCTCAAATCCCACTACAGGAACATGAACACCCAGAAGGCATATTGAAGCAGTGGAAAAGTTATTATCCCAAGTATGCTCTCGTTAAATGAATTGATATTTAAGTCTTCAGGTACCAGACAGCAGTGACAGCAGCACAAATGAACACGGTCTTTCACTACAAATGGAAAGATTTCGCTCCCACCTCTTTATTCAGATAAAATTACTCAGACGGTACGTATTTCCCTTCACCATCTCTAAAGGGAAGCCAGTTTAGAAACATTTGTTTATAAGCAAAAATATAAGTAAAAACTGCCTAGCAATCTGATTGTCTCATATATTGCAGTTCACAAAATGTATCCAGCTCCAGCAAGAGATTAAATACTGATACTTTCACCTCTAATTTGCACTGGATTTGTGTATAACTATTTTCCCATGTGTATAACTACTCCAACCACTCAGCATGAAGTAAATAAATGGAATTTTATCTCAAACTTAGTAGAGAACATATACAAAATGGAGTATTTTTAGAAGGATCCTTACTTCTTGATTAAAATCAGCTCATCATCACAGATTCTCTCTTGAATCACTTCCTCTGCCTGTCCCAGCATTAATGCCTCAAAACTCTCCTCACCTTCAAGGTTTGCAAGGGTTGAACATATGGTTGCTTTAACAAACAAAAAAGTGAAGTTAACATTGAATTCCTGCACATCATCCTTTGCCCACTTCCCAGAATAGATGTACAGAAAGAAAAGAAGAAATTAGAAGCTGTGTTGAATAGATTTTTCTTAAACAACACTTTTATTTCTCAGGCAGAAATTCAGTATTTCTGTTTCTAACTGATAAACTGACTGCTCCTCCTGTTTAACTTTTACAGCACTTCTTTTTTCACAGCCAGTACAAGTTCCCATGCTTTACCACAATGAAAACATTTTCTTCCAAATTTAAGAACTGATAGATGAAAATATCTACAGGACCAGATTTTTTTAAAAGTATGATTTAGTGATTTAGGAGTTCTTTATTTGTCTTGAACAATCTAAACAATGTACTTAACTGTCTAAACAGAGGCTTATGAATGCATGCATAAGAAAGACTTCTAAATAAACACAGATTATGGCTCCTATTTCCACAAAAGGCCAGTCTTCACTGGGTGCTAGGCAGCTTCTTCTCCTCCCACTGTAAATCTTCAAGAATCAAGTCTTACAATTTTTTTACTTTGACAAAGGTCACTTAAAAGCAACAGTAAAGCTAAAAAGAAGTGGCTCAGCTGTACTCATCCTGACCTTGCATGTTAAGTTGTATTCTAAAAATGAGTTCACAAATACCTTAACAACAGCTTTTACTTTGAAGAATAAATTTATAAACCAGTTATTCTTATACAGACATACCTCCTGATGCCTTAGCAATCCGCTTAAGGTCCTTTTTTACGACTCTTCGTACTGCCATAGCTCCAGCATCAACAAAGTATTTCAGACACATATCATCAATACCTCCAGTGGTGAGAATAACATTGGCACCAGTGGCCAGAATCTTCTGGATTCTTTCTTTGGTAATATCTGACTCTCTGCAAAGATTAATGTCAAAGTTATAAAAAGGTATTAAAAAATACACCATCACATCTTGTCAGCCAACTTCCTGAAACCTTAATGCATAGCTCTGCAAGAATGGACCACTGCACAAACATACTTGCATTTCTTGGAAACTGACTTAATACTAGTTCTGCCTCCAGAAGTGAAGGCTTCTTATATTACTATTTGGTATTGGTGGGAAATGTTAACATTCAAAACATTTTTTACCTCTTGTACTCAGCCAAAATTACATTGAGCCACCTCAACTGAAGAGAGCAAATCAAGCCTGTGAAACCCCACTGCCTCAGTTATTCAAGCTTCCACACACCTCTGCCTTATCTGGTCCAGCTTCTCAGGGTCTGAGATAACAACCTGAACACCAAGCTTCATTTTTGCTTTCTGCAGGCTGAAGTCAAGGCATGCAATCTTTGCATTAACTATTCTCTTGGTCATACCTGATGAGGAAAAATAAGCAAGAAGGATTTCGTCAAATCGATTTAACAGAACATCAAGTCAGCGTTAGAGATTAAAATTAACGTTACTTTCACATTTCAGATTTCTACTGTTTGCTTCTCCACTTTCAGTTCTGCCCTACTGCAGAAAAATGCCAATCGAGACCTTCCTGTGTTACCTTTTTACACACCCTGTCCCCAAAATGTGAATGACCATGACAATCTGACCTAATAGTCTCACATCCTCTAAGTCACCTAATCACAGCACAGCTCTGCTAAATGGAACAGTTCCCCACAAACCTGGCAGTGGCTCCCCACAAGGGAAGCGTTTAAGTTCCACCAGACTACAATGCTACCTTGCTGACACTGATCTAGGGAAACTACAGCAACTCACCAACACTTTGTGGATCACTGCTAGCTGGCAGGCTCTAGTCTAAGAAACACTGGTGAAGTGCAGTATTTTGTGTTTTTGTTTCATTGTTCTGGAACTGAAAACCCACATGATTTGCAACGAACACAGCCAGCAAGGAGAGCGACGCAGAAAGACGAAGAGGACTGAGCTGACACAAAAGATTTCTGAAACACAGCCTGCTCTTACCCTGAGAGCCCACCACGCAGTTCAGAGCGTAACCGTTCACAAGAATGCTCTCCTTCTGGCTGCGGCCATGAGCCTTCAGAACATTAACCGAGTTGATGGGGTACCGAGCCTGACCCTTCTGGTCTGTATATTTAACTGCCAGTGCAGCATCCACCACCATGTTAGCAAAGAAATCACCATCACTGAAAGGCTGTTAAGGTTTAAACTGAAGAAGGAAACTAGTATTATGCTTAACGGGAAAAAAAAACCAAACCAAAACAAACCATGAACAGAAATAACTGACAGTGCCCAAACTAGGTTTCCAAAAAAGAGCTTCAGAAAAGCATGTTAGTGCTAGCTCTCCTTACCATTGTCTTAAAGGAAAGAGTCATTCTAAAAGCTGAAACACTGGTACGAAATTATGACAGACAAGTATGAAACCTGCATTTTACGTACCTTTTGTTGCTGAAGAAAAATACGTATCCTATGGTCAGTCTGCACAAAAGCTAAAAATGCAGGTTTTTCTGTGCCCATGGAGTAAAATTCAACTTTCTTTCCTCTGATTCACTCTCAGATACTTCTGGAACACATTATTCTATTCACACAACTCTTTATCTAGTCTCCCTAACAAGCAAAGCAATTGTCATGAAACAATACCCTTTAAAAGTTATCATGATGTGCCAACCCAGATTTAAATAAATTGGGAAGAGTTTGAACATGCTTTCCCATGCCAGGTCACAATACCTGTAAAATGCCTGTTATAAACACAACAGCTTCAATACTGTGTCATGTTCATAAAAACTGCTGCCAAGGATACTCTAGCCTAGCTACTGAAGCTCTCTAGTCAATCACTCTCATTTCATTCACTTGATCAATTTAAAGGATACACTCCTATAATTTTTGAGGACATTGATGTTTTAGCAGCATTAATTAGGCATTCCCTGCCCAACTCATCTGTGTTAATAACAAGATTTTCATTGATGTAGCGAACAGCTTCCCTGTAAAATAAAGACAAATACCCTAGTAAAGAACCACCCCCACAAAAAGACAAAAACTTACATGTTTTCAGCTCTTCTAAATGTTACCTCAAAGAACAAAAGGATAAAATCAATTGCTGTCCAAGGACAGTAACCTGGCTGTCATTCCTTTACATGACTACAGAAATACAATCAGAAAAAAAGAAAACCCACAAGAAAATCCAACCCAAACCAACCAAAACCCCAGCAACAAACCACCATATTCCACTTGGCACCATAAAGTCTGTATTAATGCAGTCTCAAAATGCTGAAATTCAACTGTATCAGTTTCTTACTTGCAGGCAAGTCGGTATCCACCGATAATGGAGGTAGGATGAATTTTCTGTTTCACCAGCTCATCTGCATTTTTCAGAAGTTCTGCAGCAATAATTACCTGTTTGAAATACAAACACTAAATATGTGCATTCCACATAAGCAAAGTAACTACCTTATGCAACACAGAACTAAAACCAGTTTCTGATGTGAAGTGAGAGCTACCTAATTCCAACCCCCACCAAGGTATCTAAAGTCTCAGGCAAGTTTTCAACACTCAGTATCCTTGTTTGTACTTCAGTTCTTGCAGTTGTTAAAAATTAAAAACCTAAATTCAACCTCTATGACCAACCTTCAAGATAGGAAAAATCAATAATGAAACAAAAGTGAGCTAATTCCCTTCCGGAGTACCCCTTTCCATATGGAAACTAGCATCTATGGAGAATACCAAATCTAAACACTGACTTTTGATGTATCTGCATGTAAAACTTGCTACATACCACTGAGGTGGTCCCATCGCCAACTTCTTTGTCCTGCAGGTCTGCCAGCTCACAAAGGACTTTTGCAGCAGGATGTTCCACTTCCAGCAGTTTCAGAATGGTTGCACCATCATTAGTAATGGTCACGTCCTAATTTTCAGAAATCAAATGTGCATATGAGGTATATTTCTATTACACTTTCACTGCTGCATTTCATAATGTTCATACAAAACAAAAATAATTATTCTTTGCAATTGCCCATAAAATAACTATTCAAAAAAAAGCTTCCCTGCTTCTTTTTAACCAGGAGTCCCATTCTAGCAACAGAAATGTTACCAGCACAGAATCTGCACCTTCTTTTCATCAGAAAAGCCTTTATGTTACAGAAACTCATAAAATATTTTTCAAATACTGGATAAGTAGTCATGCAATGACTTCCCTCCAACACAGTTTTTTTTACATCAGCCCTAGAAAATTACAAACTTTCTTCAATTGCTTGAAATATTTTAAAATACAAAATATTGCTTAAAATTTTGTTATGATTTTTTTTGTTATTTCTCCTGATGTGAAGACTAGGATATACAAGTCGGCACCTGTTAAACCTGACTTAAATGGCGAAACTCACTTCTTGCAATCTGACTCATATTTTAAGTGGTCACAAAGACTTACCTACAGAAATTAAATAACTGTAACACATACATTACCACCACAACAGATGAAACTAAAACGATGTAAAATACATTACACAATACTCAATTTTACCACAGTTCTCCCACCCCTCTCAGGATAAAACAGGCACATGCACATTAGGCCTACGAAGCACGCTAAATGGAAGCACTTTGACACAGGAATACAAGTCCTCCTGACACTTCTTAAAGTAACATTACTTACCCCAATATCATCCACCAACATCTTATCCAGACCAACTGGCCCAAGAGAACTCTTCACAATATTGGCAATAGCAGATGCGGCAGTAACTGAATAAATGAAAGAAGTAAGAAAAAAAAGGTTTTATCTTCCTAGCTTTAGGA
>VXBC01004932.1:512654-554743 GCA_013399945.1 Ploceus nigricollis | reverse complement strand
TAGGGGTTCGGGGTGGGGGCACGAACACAGCACAGGGTGAGGCAGGCCCTTCCTGAGGGGTGTGGGGGAGATGTCCCTGCCTCATCCTGCCACAGGAATGAGGCAGCTGGAGGTGTGAGCCCCACAGCTTTTTCTCTTGAGCCTGCTTCCTGTGGTTTGACAAAGGTTATGGTGAAGAGAAGTGTGTGAGAGACCCCCATCCTGGTGGTGGTGAAGTGCATGCCTCAAATTCACATTCTCTTGTGTTCTTTCCACTTCAACAGCCCTTGATATGGAGTTTACTGGTTTGCATTCAACTTCCCTACAAAACAACGAGCCCAGGTAAAGCTGTTGGACGTGAAATGTGAGGGACACTTGTTGCTCTAGCCCTGTGAGAACAACCTGTGCATAGCAACCCTTCTTGTGTCCACTCTCCTCTATTCTGGTTTTGTTCCTAGCCTGTTTGACTCCCCTGCAGAGCGGTACATGAAGGCCAGGCAGAGCGTTCAGCGCTTCACTCTTGTTCAGCTTGGTAAGTGCGGTTCTGACATGGAAGGTGATCTCCCGAGGTCATACAGGTAACTGGCCTTTTGCTAACAGGTGTGTCCTGCAGGTGACTCTGGCCTTAATTCATTGATTCCAGAGACAGTTGCTTGTTGGGGTTTTTTTCCCCCTCTGATGTTTAGCACTATTAGCTTTTTAATAAAGAAAATTAGGTGGGCTATATAGTTTTTATGGGTCTAAAGTTGACCATATTTAAAGGTCACATTTAAAAATACAAAGCTTTTAAATCAGAGGATGCAAGTAAGAAGCATATGACGGCAGCTCGTGTTCAAAGCTGTGTCATTTGATACAATGCATTATGAGTAAGGGGACTATGAGGAAAATGAAGGCTGCTATTTGTGTTATTCCTAAAATAACAAATCAACATGAGAAAGAGCCTGTGGAGGAGAGCTATTGACAGTTAAGAACCAGTAAGGAGTCAAGAAGCCAGCTTGAAAACAGTTTGAAATCTTGTTCAAAGTCTGCGGTATGTAAGATCTTCATATGCCTTTTAGGGATTAATAGAAGAAAAAAGAACCTGAGAAGTAAAACCCATGTTTCAGTCCTCTGTGGTACCCAGCTTGTTCCAAACACCATTGTAGTGTAGTTGGACCCACAGACTCATCTGTGTATGCACAGTCAGAGACTCATCACCATGTCACCTCTTGCCTGTTGCTCAGTCTATTTGTTGTTTAATTCAGATTTGACTCATTTTCCCACATACCAGTGAAAGCTTGTCCTGTGCAGCTCTCAGGAATCCAGGGAGTGGCCTGGCAGTTGCTGCTAGGATTGGCACAGTGACATTCCTGAATAGAAAACCTGTATTTCTTGAGGGGTTCCCCACATCCCTCATCTAATTTGCATGCTGTCAGTAGACATCCAGCTAAATGCTGCCATCTCAACAGAGGTTTTTTTCTTGCAGGGCTGGCAATATTCTCAAAAGAAAATTCAAACAAGTAAGTAAAAAAGCAGTTTTCTGTTACGATGAGGATAGTGCAGTAGAGATTTTATGCATAATTCCCTTTGGGCAGAGTTATTTCTTGTAATTATCTTCTAGAGATATTTTTGTTTTCATTTTAGGTATGTGGTGCATTCATACAACTTTTTTCTCTTTCCCTCAACACTGGGAATAAGGGATGTCGAATTCACCCTCTCTGCATCTAGTATTCAGTTCCTGTCTCATTATGGCTTTGACTACAACAAGGTAGGTAATCTCTGCCAGAAATGCAGAACAGAGGAAATCTGTGCAACTGCAGAAGAACTCAGATTAGTATCCCTAAATGTTACGTTTCTGGGGTAAATAGCATCTTCTTAAAGTATGAATGCATCATGCAGTTCGTTATCAACAGGGGTAGTGAGTGCTGTTTTTTCTGAACTAATGTAAAGGCAATAACCACATCCTTGGCAGCCTCAGACACATTCTCCTGCCTCAAAAAAACCCCCCAAACCTTATCTTTGGTGAGCTAAGGATTTACTAAACAAACTCTGGTGGGTGTCTTTACTATCCATGAAGGTGCAGAAGTATCAGTTTACCAGCATCCTATGTATTGCCACATTTCCCATAAAATTCAGACTCTGTCATCCCATAAGAGTACTGTTTTGCAATTCTGGGCAGGAAGCATCTGACTTCTTGACTCTTGGAAGCATCTTATTAAAGGAGAGGTAAAAGAAGAGCAAAAAAACTTGATTACAGTTGACAAACATCCTTTTCTTTCCTCCACAGCTGTTGGATTGCCTACAGTTTGTTTGTCCTGATTAACCTTCTAATTCTCTAATGTGCTATGAGAAAATCCAGGGGAATGTAACCAACCTGGCACTTCCTCTCCCCTCAGTTCCTCAAAGATGGAATCCCATACATGAATGAGGTACAGGAGAAGATCCTTAAGCAGCGCCTCTTAGCAGGTACCTGGAAAGTCTGCAGGTGAGCGCTTCTCAAAGAGGTGTCTCCTCAGTACTGTGCTCATGGCTCAGCTTCACTCAGATCCCATTTTGTAGAAATACTGAAACCTGTTGGTCTGAACACCTCTTTGCCAGCTGTTCCAGCATGCCATGCTGTCTGAAGGGACATTGAGATCACAGGATATTATGTGAAGAATTGTGTGCTTGTTGGGAAATGAAGCTTTTGCATTCCTGCAGCAAGGCACAAGGCTTCACCTGTAAAGAGCATTTCTCACACTGCCTCTTTCCTGTCATCCAGCACTAGTAATGCAGACAGAGATGTCCTGAAGAAAGCTATTGATGAAGTGACCTCTTGGATAGCAGCAGCTAAAGAAGAGGATACTATGATTCTGCAGGATCTGAATGGTATGAAACAGTGCCTCTCTTAGGTACCTGTGGGCTCTGAGTGGGTTCATAATTTCTTGTGAACCTCTGGGGCTATAACTGTCCTTTCTTCTGTTAAATTGCTCTATTGAGAGGGAAACCAGTGCCCATCCTGCCTTTACAACTCTTTACTCCACTTTATACTTTAGCTCCTGTCAGGAGTTCATCTCTGGGCTCTTCTGCTCTGCTGCGTTGGGGTGTTGCGTCTTTCTGAAGCTAAAGTGGATGTCTGGATGCTTGGAGCATGCTTTGTGGTAATTGACTTCCACTTTGTGCTTCTCCTGAGCAGCAGCTGGAGAATTTGTAGTTACTCTGAATCAGGATAACGTTTTACATGTTTTAAATTCTGGGTGATCTAGTTTTTTCTTTATTTTCTTCCCCTCCTTTCAGAGTTGACTCCCTCTCATTGGAGCAACAGGGAGCCCCACAGAGACACGTATATGCCAGTGGGAATAAACAGACCACTTACCCCCTGTGTCAGGTTTTGGGGGCACTGTAGCAGAGCTGAGGAACTTCTGTGCTGAATTGAACAACAGGGAAGTTTTGCAGGGAATCATTTGTAGGTTTACTCACAGAACCCAAAATTTAATCTTCTAGGTCAGGGAATAAAAGACAGAAAAGGTTAGGAGTATTCAAGGCTTTGTCTGTTGACTTTTTTGCGGAGTATGCAGTAGGAGGGGTGGAGACTGTGCTGTGCTTTTTATCTGCTTTGTCAGCTAGATATTATACTGATACTTTAATAGAGTCTGGCACTGGTGAGCACCTGTGATAAGAAAGACATTTATTTAAGTAAGCAACAAGACTGATTCAGGTGTCTCTTTTAATGCTATTCAGAAAGGACTTGGTTAGTTCCTTGTCAGCTGTGGGGGAAAATGCATTGGTACCCTTTGTGTGCTTGGCTTCTGGGTCTGTTGCTCTGAAACAGAAACTGTCCAAAACCAGAGAGTGTCTTTTTCAGAGTAGTAGCCTTTCTCCCTCTTCAGTTAGTCTTTTCCTTTTCTCTGTGTCCTTACAAAAGCTCATTTGCCTGAAATTTTCNTGTTTTTTGTTTTGTTTTCTTTCAGTCATTGTGTATGGTAACGTACCAGGATCATATGTTGAGGAATATTTTCTCTATGTTGGGGGAGAGACATGTCAGTCCGTCTGTCTAGAGGAATGGTGTGTTTCGTTAATGGGCTTGTCTGCACCTCTGAAGCTTCTACTGCCTTTTTTTTGTGTGTCATAGGCTATCATATGATTGAAGTTCAGCTGGTTCTGAGGCAGGCTCTCGAAAATGTTTGGACAGAGCCTCTTGAAGACAAGAAGGTGAGATGGAAACCTTTTGAAAGAGGATTTCTCTCTGGGCAGATAGGACTGGCATTCTTGCAGGGACTCCGAAATGTTGCTTGTACTTTTAATGATAGGGACAAGGAGGAGGAGAAGACAATGACAAAGGAAATGTTGATTGTGGGATCCCAAGGAAAGGGATACAGAAAACCGAGCAGCTCTGATTTCTCTTTGTCCTGTAACCCCAAAATCCCTTTAAATCAAAGTGCTTGTCCTTGGAGCACTTCTGGAGGCACCCTCTCTATGTCTTTAGACTTTATATAAAGTCACTCCTTCAATACCTCCACAAGAATGTACAGTTTTAGTGTTTTCTGTGGTTTTCCTTTGCTGACTTCTGCTTGAATACTTTTACTCTGTGATTTTCTGTTTTGCTATTCGCTACTGGTATTTTACATTCAATGCAATATTTTCTGTATTAAAACTATGATTGTGGACTTCTCAAACTATGGATATGAGTATGGTATCAGTCAGTTGCTTAGAATTAGCTTACAGAAATCTTTTTTTTTGCATTAGTCCTACTTTGGTCTGATAACCAATGCCTCCAGAATGTCAGATTTACCCAGCCTTCTCATCTGAAGCATTGCTTTTGGGAACTCAGCTTGTATGGTTGCTGTTTGTTTCTGGGGTTTTGGTACCGTGAGCTTACCATATTGGTATCAAGTTAAATTGAATTAGGTTAATTTGTGCTCAAAAAAGCCCTTTGGTAGGAATCATCCTCTTAAGTAGAGAAGCACAATTAAGACTGACTTTGAGCAGGCCTCTTAAGTTACTGTAGCACTGATCTCCATATAGAAGTGAGACAATCCCAAGGTCCCAGGGGATGCAGTTTTTCTGTCCTTCAGTGCCTTGAAAATGAACTTGCCCTCAGCATTACTGAACCCCAGTAAGCAATGTATATACAACTAACTTGGGAGGCTGAAATACTCAGTGACTGTTCTTTTCAGGTGATGGTGAAAAAAGTGAGTCCAGAGCATCGTCAGCTTCTGGAGAACTCTCCTTATGACCACTGTCAGAAAAAGCTCATTCTCCTGTCTGCCCGGGGCTTCACCAACCTCTTCCAAATACTTGTTAAAGTCAAGAAGGTAAAATGCCTTAAGCCTACTCTCATTTTTCATCTCTTTTTAATTTTGATGTGTTAAATGCAATATTAAAAATCCTGGTGTTACAGTTTGAGTCACCATCTAAGAAAGCTGAGCAAATTCTTGCATTTCGGGCAAGCTGTGCTTTTCAGCATGCAATAGACCAGTTTATTGGACCATGTGGACCATTGGTCTGACTTTGTGTGGAAATTCTTATGTTTTGTATGCAGCTTATCAAGTGGATTTCAGCTTTAGAGGACTGTGGGTGATGTGCGGCAAAGACCATCCCTGCCCTTGCGAGTGAGCACATAAATCTGATGGCTGGAACCTTGTTCAGCTGAACCCTGTATCCACGTAGCTCCTTAGGTCCACCGAAAATAGAATGCTGCTGAGACAATAGCTCTCAGAAAGTCCACAAGTCTGATTTCCTGAAGGCAGTAGTCCTCCTATGAGCCTTGCAGCCTGAATGACTCCTGTGCAAGAGTGTGTGGATGTTGTCTGCTGGAGGAAAGGGTTACAGCTGTTGAGTGTGCCTGTGTTGTTCTTCTCTGAGCTCTCTTCAGAAATGTGCTCCAATGGGCTGTCATGTTTATATTCCTCCCATAGCCCCTGGTGGGACACAACATGCTTATGGACCTTATGCATCTTCATGACAAGTTCTACAGGCCCCTCCCAGGTACTGCTTTGCGTAGCTGCTGTCCCGGGCTGCTGCCTTTGCACTGGGGGTGGAACAGGAGGTGCAGTGGCAATTTGCCACCACAGACACCTGCAGGGCTTAGCGAGCAGCAGGGCTGGTTGCCTCTTCTGAGTTCTAAATGCTGGAGAGGGCATTGTTGCCTGCTGTCACTTCTCTTTCCTATTACTTTGCGGTTGCATTGGATTTTCCCCAGTTTCCTGATGTCTTTCTCCACATGTGCTTTGCTTTCAGAAAGCTATGAGGAGTTTAAAAGGAACATTCACAACCTGTTTCCTGTCATCATAGACACCAAGACTGTAACAAAATCTGTGCAGAAGGTGGGATGCGCAAGTTTTATTGTTTGAAGTTTAAACTTGTGTTTCACCCAAGAGAGAGGATATCTTTCCTCAGTGTCCTGTGATCATAATAGAACTGCAAACGGTTCTCAGTGTTGCATTGGGAAGTTCTAATTTTAGATCTCATTTAACAAATTGGCAATGTAAGTAATTGAACTCACCATAAGGTCTGTCGTGGTTGGTTTTCTAATACATTCTTCTTTTATAGAAATGTCTGTTTCCTCGAGTATCTAGTCTTTTGGAGGCATATGCAGTTTTATGCAGGTAAGTTGTGGCCAATAGAGATTTCAGCAATCCCTGTATTTTCTTTGGAAAGATATTTCAGAGTCAGCCATTTCTCATGTTCATGCTTACCCTCCTCTCAAATGTTTTTCAATTGGATCCTCATCTTTCTAAATTTAAGAGCAAAGGATTTGCACATCTTTCTTATAAAGGAATTGTGTAGTAAATTTGTTCTGAGTCACTTCTCACATTGAATCACCATTATTTCATTGGTCACAAATTTGGTTTGCATACAGCTGTACACACAGCTTGGGAATGACGTTGCTTATGTCGTGTTCTGAAATGAGTAAGATGCAGTTCTTGGTGAAAATACAGCCTAATTTCAAATGCCTGTCCTAAGAGAGGGCTGCACTGAGCCCAAAGCAGTAACTAAAGACAATGTTCGAATGGAGCGCATGAGTAGATGTTGCACCTTGTGAGCTTAGTCATGATATGGTAGGAGACTTATTTCACACTTCTTTTGTGAATTTATTTTTTCCATGTCAATTTTGCTAAGGAAAGGAAAATTTTGCCATTTCCTGTTTCCCCCTAGTCCCAAGAAGGAGATGCAAAATTAATACTTTTTAAAAACAGTACTGGGATTCTGAGGGTTTGTTTATTAGCAATTTCAGACTGCATATTCTGCTTGATTGTTCTTTGTTTTATTTCAGTCATTCCAGGGGTATCTGTTTAACCTCCAGGATTCCCCATTCAAATAGAACCATCTAGTAAACCTCTTTCCCTGCCGTTTTAGTTCTGCTCACAGGTTTTTTTTTTTTTTTTGTATGCAATTAGAACAGGTTTGCTGCTTACAAGTTTTGAGTGAGGGAAGAGACTAAGAAAGTATTTAGGAGTTAGTTTTCAGGAAGAAAACTGGTAGATATTACTCAAGTACTTTGGCCTTTCCTAGAGGCCTACCAAAGTTAATTTTAAAGTCTCCAGTAGCTTTTTCTGAAATGAAGCTACAGCTCACTAGAGAACAGTAACTTTTCTCTAACATACTGAGGAAAGACAAAAATATCACACATCCACTTGTCTTCAGCAGCAACCTGAATCCCAAAGGTCCACCGTGCCCTGTTATAGCTCTTGCAAGTGGCTGCTCAAGATACGGTATGTTCTTAAGCAAATCTTCAGAGGCAGATAGATCAAAAGAGATTTGTTGTATTCTGTGGGTGACCACATACAAAGTATGAGAGAATGCCAGTGGGTCTGCTGAATTTGCCCATTCAAATGCTGCTGATACACATTTTTGTCCAGACCCAGAGCCTGGGCTCCCAAGATGTGTGTTCTGCATGTCCCTGGTAGCTGCTGAGGGTAATGCAGGGCAGGTTTGCCTCATGCTGCCAATACAGACAGCATTTACACTGTGTTGGGCTGGACTGAACCTGACTTGGGCTGTGAAGTCAGGAGCCCTTGAAAGGGCAAGGGGAGGTGGGAAACAGCTATCTTAGAAGGGAAGGTAGAAGGAACTAATGGCATAGTAACAGGAGCTTGGTGGCTGCTGTGCAGGGTTAAATGATGCCTGTGCAGGAGGTTGTGTCCCGGACATAGTGTGATACTGGCTATGAGGCAGATGTTTTCTGGCTTCTCCTGCAGCACAGGACCTCCTGTGTTTTGAAATGGTTCCCATACCATCAGTAACATAGATGACACAGTTTGATTTAGACTTTCAGAAAAGTTAAAATTTTTTAATGTGCATCTTGCTAAGCTTTTCAGACATTCATGTAACTGCTGCTGCTTTTTTTGTGTTGTTCTAAAATGCATGCTAGAAGCACAGACTTTTTACTGAGTGTAAAGTTTTCAGGATGAGGAAGGAAACAGAGCTGAGGGAGGGGGGAAAAGAACCTGCAGAATAGTGGATCTTATGAATTAGGATTCTGCAGTGTAGTAGTTTTCACAGCATGCTAGATGTGTTTACTTCTTCCTCATTTTGTTGGACACTTACAGCTGAGAAGAAATCTCCTCATGAGGCAGGCTATGATGCATTTCTCTGTGGTTCAGGTAAAATGCTTCTTAAAAACTCCTTCAGAGTTTGTGTTGGGATTTGGCAATCTTTTCCTTCTCTCTAGATCTATTTGATGCTAAGAAATATTTGTTTATATACAGTCTGTTGCTCTTAGTAACTTAGCTGCACTTCAATGCATTTTTGCTTTCTATGTATTTAGCTGTGTTTCTCTAGCTTTCTTCTAATGCCACCTCATTATTCCTTTCTCTAGTTCTTCTGATGTCAGCTCATTTGCTACTGTGCAGATCCACAGAGTGAGTAATGTTTAAGTGTTGACTGAAAATTGCATTACAAAGGATGTTTTTCCTATGGAAAACAGTCTTCCATTTGCTCTGACTGACTTTTTGTTTCGCAGGCTGGCCTTCCTTTTGGACAAAAGAAAGTGTTACTGGAAATGTCATGTTCTAATTAGATTTTTATTTTATAAATCTGAAAGTAGTAGTTTTATGTCAAAGCTGACATTTTAAAAATGAAATCAGGGGCCATGTGATGGCTCAGAGGTTGGGAAATGACATTGTGACTTCTTTATTCTTGAACAAGCTCTCTCAAGTTCAGTTCACTTGGGTAAGGGTCAAATAATTTTCCATTAGTTTCCATTTTTGAAATCTCTGTGAATCAGTGCCTTTGGTTAAGTTCCCTTCCCTTTTCTTGCAGCTTTTTGACTTCTGTCAGAAAATACGAAGATCTGAAATACCTATTCTGTCACTAGTTGAAGAGCTTCACACTGTGTAGCAGTGCAGCACTGGAGAAACAAAACTTTGTTCTCTTTTGTTTTCTGATTTAGTGATGCGGTGGAGGCTGAGCCTTCTTTCTCGCAGTATCTCACCGTGTTAGCTGAGCATGTGAACAAAGTGAATTTCATCCGAGGTGGTGTTTCAAGCATTGTGCGTATGAATTGCAGGTCTGTGACCTGTTTGTGGGGTGCATAGGTCAGTAGCCTACCTGATGGCTTCCTTAGAGGAGAGGAATCCACTGGTGCTGGGGCCCACCTTGGCAGAAATTGTCATCATACAAGGGATGCAGTGAACCTTTTAAAATGGCCAATGAGTTGAATTTCTGCTTTGCAAAATGTATTTATGCTGTTATTCTGTAAGATGGCATTAGCCAGTTTACTTTGCTGTTTCTCAGGTAGTTTGTCCATGGTAGTCCTGACAGTTTGCTTTTATGACAATATTTAGATGAATCTTGGGGAAAAAAAAATTTACACCAACAGCAGTATTATACAACCTGTCATTTATCATCATGTTCTGCATATTTTCTGATTATATTAATAGTGCCTCTATAGTATTTCCAAATTCAGATATGTCTCAATATTGTACATTTTCCAGAATTTTTCTGGGGAAGATTCTCCTTGTCGTCATCCCCCTGCCTTGGTTGTTCATGTCCGAGGCTGGCCAGGGCTGACCGAGAGACAGATTTACCAAGAGTTTAAAGCTCATGGTCGCTTTGATGTCAGACGGCTTTCAAAGAACCAGTTCATTCTGCTCTCCAATAAATACAAGCAGTAAGTGATCAGAAAGTCTTAACTCTCAGTCCTCTCTTCCTCTGACCCAGGCCTTTGTCCCACCCTCTCTCTGCTGTGACAGCTCTTGGATAGAAATTCCTGCCCTGAGCTGTGGGGTGCTGTAAGCAGCCTGCGGGCTGAGCTCAAGCCGTGCTTTCATTGCAGCGTCAGGCTCGTCCTGCGGGATTACAGGCACCACCCTCACCTGCAGGTCTCCGTCTATCGCCACTGGAGGCACTCGCCGAGCGTGAACTGCCTGCTGCAGTGAGTTGCGGGAGCACGGGAATGCGGCGGGGGGGGGAAGCATTCCTTTCAGGTCCGAGGCCCCGGCACAGCAGCAGCCTGCCTCGTGTTTGCAGTGTCCTCCTGCCAGCCCCTCGGACGAACAGGGGACTCAGAAGCAGGTGCTGGGTGGCTGCTCATGAGCTTTCAGCCCTGGGCGACTGGACTTTAATCTCACTCATGGTTAACCCAGGAATGTTACCCCGAGGATAGCACAAAACTACAGATGTGCTGTCACAGCAGAGAGGTGGTAATCTTAATGAGCTGTAGCACCAGCTCTAATAAGCTTGATGAGAGGGAGGCAGAATCTCAGGTGTGGGATGGATGTGGGTTTTTTTCTACAGCTGAGTTAAAAGATTGGTAGTGGGAGAGAATTCCAGATTCAAAGTGCGCCCCTCTTGTGAGGTGGTGACAGTGATGCTCATGAAGGGTGAATTTCTGCCTTGACATGGTTTGAAAAAGAATCTAAGCACTTAATAAACAAAAAATTAAGCCGTGCATATAAGTAACCTAACAGCATTTTATTATTCTTGTCTCTTAGAATCTCTGGTATTGTGGCCCTGTGGTCTCTCTTGGCCTTTGTGCTTGGAGGAGCTCGCAGCTGTTGACTCTAAAGGACTACTGTAGAGATGAGACGTGAGGAACACTGATCTTATTTCTTGTGTTTGTCTGTTTTGTTTTGTTTCATTCAATAAAATGAGAAAAAAAAAGAACAGAAAAAACCCGAAAACGGAATACTGTTTGAATTGTTTTCTTAGAAATCTGTTTTTTAAAGGGAGTGTGTTGCTTTGCAATTTGTGGTATTTTGTAATCTGCTCAAAGCATCATCTCCTCCTGAAGGGGGAGATGATTGTTTCAATGCCTAATTTACTTTGGTCCTGTGTAGGTTCTTCACAGCTATTCATAACCTCAGTTTGTTCCCAGTGCTGGTGCTTGCTGCATAAATAACACATTTCTGATAAAGTTCAGGAAGTTATGAAATGAAAGATACTATTTTTAGCTTCAGTTGTAAAGTAGGGGAAATGTCACTGTTTACCAAATGAAAATGGGCAGAGTTGATGGAGAAACCACTCTTGGGGCTCACGACAGATTCTGGGGAATAGTAAATAATTTGCAGTGCTGTCAGTGCAGTATCATGCCCTGGTATTTTCAGTGGCAGCGTGGCTGAGGTTTGACACAGATGAGTGGAATTTATCAGGTTCCAATTTGTGGAGTATACAGAGGTCAAGTGAGTCAGCACACATTTCTGCTTGCTTCTAGTGCTCAGCATGTGAGCAGCCCTTTATCCAAAGTAGCATGAGACGTGCTTTGTGGATCAGCTTCTCTTGATATAGCTGGAGTATTTGTCAATCCAGGGAATTTGGTCTTCAGAGATTTTTTTAATTAATCTCCTCTTCTTAAAAATAACCTGTTGATCCAGGGTTTCCATATAATGGTTCTTAGATGTCATTAGTCAGACTTAATTGGATGGGGCCCATGCTCACCTAATAGGCAGAATCTGCCTTTAATTGACTGTAACGTGGGAGTTGCTGCAGGGGATCGACCTTAAGGCAGCAGCGCAGCACTGCGGTGTGCCTCAGGATCACGTGCTCTCTGCTGCTGAGGGCCTGCTGCTCTTGAGGGGAGGAGGGCAGCACATCTTCACATGTGGTTCTCAAGTTCTGCACAGCTGTGGTTTACAGCTCTTGTATCATAAACGAGCTCCTACAAGACAAGTAACTGACTTCTTCATGATCTTTTCTATAACCCTTTAGAGGTGGGGGTTCTCTGTCACAGTGTTCCTTCAAGTACCAGTGTGTCTCCCTGCTTATTCTGTAATGTTAGTTTGTCTTCCAGCATCATTAGACACCCCCCTTATGTCAAGGAGAGCACAGGCTCTTTGTGTTGTGTAGGTTTAGGAAGATTTTCACTGGGTATTATATACAGTGGCATGTGTTTTCACATAAAAACACTCTTCTTGGGAAACATAATACCCTTGTTCTCTGAGGTCTGGATTCAGCTAGCTATTTAAATGTGGGGAGAGAAAGCCTCACTTGCATCTAATCTTTGCAAGATTACAAGGTCTGGGGATCATGAAGATACAGGTGCTGTTACCTGTGAGAAGCCCAGGAGTTTCTAAGAGAGCATGCACTTTGAAGGAACAAAGAAATTCTTCTGTCTTTAAATTTTGTTCCTCCCATATTCTTCTCAGCGTCGCATACAGACACATAATGACTCAGTTCCCTGCAGTGCTGTTCTCTCTCTTGGTTCACCCTCTAGAGAAGCACACTTCCCTGTGGACAAAAGTAGAGATCCTCTCACCCTTTTTGGAGAAATAGTCTATGGGTCTGAGCATGTGTTTTCCATTTCCAAGAGACACACACCTCATGTAGCAACGTAGTGTAGTGAATCAAGAGACTTGATTTTCCTGCTTTAGAGCTGGGAGAAGTGACAATTGCTGTAGAACTACTAGATATTCCTAGTATAAATCAGTTAAGTTTACATGCAGAGTAAAAACATGAAGAGATCAGAGTGAGTTGAGTATGTTCTGATCTTCCAAGGAAAGACTTTACAGAAACAAGCTCATTGAGATGTACTGGCAGTCACTTCCAATGAAATGTGTTAGCTGGGGGCTAGTCAAACAAATCAGAGCAGAGACATTTGGCCTTGGGAACAGAGCTGCAAGTTTTTCTGGGCAGCTCTTGATTAAGACACAATCTTGAATACGTCAATCTGGCCATTCCAACCTCAGCCTCTGGAGCTTTTGCTCCAGACTAGGGAATTTTACTAATTGAACTTGGAAGTATCCAAAGTATTTCAGGTTATGCCTGTTCTTGCCTGTCTCCTGCAAGGAGGAGATAATTGAGACAGTAGGAGATAATTTAGATTCTTGTGAGGCCAATTCATGGTGGTGCAACCTGACTTGTTACTATGGCCCTGAAGAGATGCCTGTCAGAGCTTCTGAGTTGTTCTGAGGGCTGGTAGTTCAGAAAATCAAACCTGTTTCCCTGTGGTAAAACCACAGCAGAGCCCCTAGCAGCAGTTACAGCACACCTGCCTCTTAGTTCTGTGAGAAAATTGTACTTCAGCTGCAAGGCTTGAAAGGATAATTCCAACCCTCAATGAAAAAGATGTTAAAATTCAAGTTGTGAAGGTGTATGCTAAAAATATAGCCCTGCAAATGGAACACTGCAGATCAGAATATATTTATTTACAAGAACAATTTGATTTTTGATACATTGACTTTTTTTAATGTGTTCAAGATTAAATATGTGGGTTTTGATATAACATCTCTACTCCAATGAGAAGGCATGGAAAAGGCAGAACTACTCTAAATATTCCTTTGTTCTTGCTGCTGCTCATGACTTCAGTGGTAATAGGCCAGATTCCCACTGGCACTGGAGGACAGGAGAGCAGGATTTACCTCTCTGAAAAGATACTTTTTCCATATAGAAGAAAATTTTGTATAGTTATATGTTTTCAAATTGTGTGACTCAACAGTTCTTCTTCACAGTATGTTTTCACTTAAAAGACATCATAGCAGAAAACCTTGGAACAGCAAGGTTGCAGATGTCTTGCTGGATGAATGAAGTGCAGCGGCCTGGTGCCAAGTGCCAGCAGTGCTCAGCCCCTTGGTGGGAGGTTCCTTCATAAACCAGAACGGCTTTGGCTGTACTGCAGCACCACAGCTGGGTCAGAAATTTGTGTGCTGATGAAGACACTGACAGAGTTTCCATATGCCTTAGACATGGGAAAACCCTGCTGTGCAACTGCTCTGTTAACACATTTTTGTGGTGTTCTTTTATATGCAGCAGCAAATTTGACTTCTATTTTCTGGTTTTTATCTCCCTTTTTCCCATGGCTTTTCCCAACAGCCCCTCTCCACTGGTTGCTGTAGTCCCAGCATTGGAGAGTCCCCACAAGGAAGGCTGAGTGAAAGGGCAGTGCATGAAATGCCATGGGTGTATTTCTTTCAACAACCCTTATGCTTAAGGAGGAGGGGGTGACTGTATCCAGTCTGACACAAGGGACCCTTGGAAGGGGAATGTTGCATCAGCCCAGTGCCATCTGAAAGGCCTCTCTGAAAAGGCCATACAGACCAGCGGTGCTGGGGAGAGCCCAGACCTCTGATCCCTTGGTCTGCTGGAGGTGTGGCATGGCTGACACCTGTGCTGGCTGTCCTGCAGAGCTGTCACCACGCATCCCCAGGAGCACTGGTGGAGAGTGGCCCACACGAGCGTGTGTCAGTGCTGTGTTACAAGAGCTGTGGCTGAGCAGTGGGGAGGGAAGCAGGACCTGTGCCCCCAGAGACAGGTGGAGCTCGTGGCACAGAAGGTGGCCAAGGATTGCTGTGGTGCACAGACTGGAAGGAGAATGTATGCGGGCAGAAGCCATGAAAAGATTTTTTCCAGAGGCTCCCGAGGAGCTGTGAGTTTGTTGCAAGGCAGGAGGCCATGAAAAGTGGAGAAGAGTTGTAGTAGCTAGGATGCATGGAGGATGAGGGAGAGTTTATGTCCAGTGTCTCACCTCATGCTTTCTCTTGCTCAGAAACTGCCTTGTTCAAGCTTGTGGTTTTAACTAGTTTTAACAAAACCAGTGCTTAAGTGTTATGGGAGTGTCTTTGGGCTTCCCTTCTGGGAAGGATCTTGGCACAGTCCCATCTCTGAGGGGTACCTGGGCTGGGGTTACTCCCTTTTAAGCACAGACACAGTATGCAGAAACACTCCCACCTGACATTCAGACCCCTGCCCGGCACCTTGGGCAGGGGAATGAGACTCATCCTCAGAGAAGGTGGATTCAAATCCCATCAGCATCCTAACAAGCAGGTGAGTAGTTGAATCCTCTTGGACTTTCTCCCCACCCAAATGAGCATATAAAAAGACAGATGTTTGACCAAAGGTAAGATGAAGATGGGACTCCTGCACCACTTCCTCCCCATGCAGGCCAGCTAAAGACCCCCTCTAGACACAGGAGTGATTAGCACTCATTCTCCTGTTTCTGGAGATGGCTGTGTTAATCCATTGACCTTCTGTGGCCAAGCTTTAAAAGAAAATGGCAACAGCAAGTGTGTTTGCAAAGAGCCTCATGTCAGTGATGTAAGTTAGGCTGGCTTTTAAAATATCTGTGGGATGGAAATCTATGAAAGGTAATAGCCACTATGCAGGGGAGACACATGGTGCCCTGGCAGAAACAGATCCAGTTAAAAAGGAAAATTAAAAAGAGTGCTATTTAAAACTTAAAGACAGCTTATTGAACATCACACAGGTGCACACAAATTAAGGAAATCCTAAAGTACTTCTAAGTTTGGACCTGGTCCACCCACAAACACTCCTGGAGTTTACCTGGATTTATAAGCAGTGGAAGAGTAATCTGCAATCCTCATTTTGAATTTTGAAGTAATACAAACTATTTTACTGGCCCCATACAACTTAGCACTAGTGTTTGGACAAATCTGTAACATGTTCTGACCTTGCTTGAAAAGATGCTGCTAGAAATTCCTGCTTTGCCTCCAGCTTTTGGTTAACAAAGGTACAGCTGTCTTAATTTCTCACCATTTAACAAGATGCTTGTTTACAAGTGCAGCCAGGCTAACCAAAACAGGCAGTCATTCACTCACTCTGGAACTCATCTGCCCTGTGCATGAAACATGTACGACTGACTTTGCCATTCCTACATAAATGTGAGGATTTGCAAACCCACAGGCTCCCACAGCTGCCTGCAGTGCTCAAAATTTGCCCCCTCCCCTGGGATGCAGGACAGAAGCAGCTTGATGTAATTGTTCCACAGGGCCACTGGGTCATGGGAAGCAGTGCCACAGGAGAAATGCTGGGCTCCTGGGCCTCCCTTGGGGTCCCATAGCCTCCAGAAGCTGGGCAGTCTCCAGGGGATGGACTGGGTCTGGCTGCTCAGTGAGGGGTGTCTGGGGGCTCTCTGCAGCCAGAGACACCCCTGTGAGGGGGGATGCTCTTGCTCCATGGCTTGCATTGATAAATGTCCTAAATGTACCATAACACAAGAGTACTGCATGGTGATGGGGGAACAGAACTGCAACCAGAGCTCTTCCCAATTCCACAGGCACCTGCCACCATCTTTAGACTCCCAAGTACTTGTACAGTCTGGCTGGCACCTCTGATTCTACATCTGCTCCCTACTGAACTTACCCTCCTTTACTTGCATGCTTCCAGTGGTGTCACTGCTCAGGAGGCACCTGGAGGAACAGATAGTGCCTGTCAGTGCCTGCTGGCTCACGGTGGGCTCAAATGGAGCAGGAGGCAGGGCTGTGGCTTCACAAAGCACTGCCCCATCCCCTTGCTGCAGGCAGTTCCTGAGGAAGACGTGCTTGCCTGTCAGCTATTTCTATGAGTATTTGTGCTAGAGCAGTGGCCATGAGCTTCTGGCACACATGCCAGGATCAGCAGCCTCATTGCTGCTAGGGCAAAAGGACCCTGACCCTGAGACTGGCTCAGCTGGTCAGAGCATGGCACTGATAACACACAGGCTATGGGTTCAGTCCCTGCATGGGATATTTGCTTGAGAGTGGAACTCAATAATCCTTGTGGGTCCCTTCCAACTCAGAATATTCTGTGAATCTGTGAGCCCTGGTCCTCTCCTTCTTCCAGTTTTTGGCTCCCACCACATCCCTGGAGCAGCAAGCACAGGAGAGAGATGGGCTTTGCTCCTCAGCAAGGAAGAGGGACTGGGAGAAAAAGCTGGATTTGGAGAGAATGGGCAGGAATAGGTGACTGGGAGCTGGAGGTGATGTGAAAGGCTTTGCTAATGATGATCTGCAGGGGGAAAACAGTCTTTAGACAGGAGATTTTGGCACTTCAGCTGCACATGAGTTTCTCCTGCTGAAGGTTACCACTTCTCTCAGGGTTTTGCACATTGACCCTCAAATCTGCCACATCCACCACAAATCCCACCAGAGGTGGGCAAGAGGGCTGGAGCAATGGATGTAGATGTGTGGACCTGCCAACCCACAGGAAGGGTCAGTGTTTCTTTCCTGCTACTCTCCTCCTGCAACTCTGAAGTTTGGAAATGAATGCAGCTTCCTCTGTAAGTATGGATTTCCCGTGACACCAACACTTTTTCTAGTGTAGGGATGGTTCTGGCTCTGTGTTCACAGGTCTCATTTTCAGGCAGGTGTCCCAGGAAGCTGAACACATCCATGGTTGTCTTACTCTGCACGCAGCTTGTCACAGGCGCAGGAACCAGCCCAGACTGGTGCCAGTGCCCTTTGTGCTGGGCTGGCTTCTCTGCCCCTTTTAATCTGCTCAGCTGGCTTGTTGAGTTGGGGCAGAGACTGGGAGGAAATTTCCCTTTAACCACTCTGGCAGGTACCCTGTGTGATTTTAATTTTCTAGCGAGGGGCAGGGTGCCTACCTGGTAGGGTGGATTGAGCATTCCTTCCTTCACTTCTCATTCTGCAATACCCAAGCATCAGCTTCCTGTTCTGTAGCCACTTGTGGTCCATTTTATGAGATGTGAAATGCTATATCTCATTGAAGTTTAGAAGATTTAGTGGGTTTTGGTGTTTTTCCAAGAAATCCCAAATTCATTGACAAAATGAGTTTTCACCACAAAAACTGGGACTATTTTTGAAAACAAAAAAGGTAAAGTTAACCTTTTTTCCCCTCAAAAACTTCTTTCCCTTGCCAATGGCAAAATGCTTGGCTTTGTCACACTGCAAATCTGCCACTGGTATCACCTCCCCCTCAAATCCACTTGTGCTGAAGACTGTGACTCTTCTTGGGTAATATCACATAGCAATTTGCTATCTTTGTAGTCTTCAAAAATCTGAAAAACTCATCCACCTGCAGAGTGCATCCCTTCAAGAGGGTGTAACTAAACCTCTGGGTTTCCAACTCATCCTGGCTCTGTTTCGGTTCTCACCTTGGTCCCCATGTCCCATCCATTAAGGCTTTCTGCAGGGCTCTCTGAAAGGTTTCTCCAATTTTCATCTTCTTTCATGCCCTGACACAGAAAGAGGCCGGGGGTTTTGCACTGCTGGTGGTGATGCTGAATGAAGCAGAAATGTACATGAGCCTGAGTGGCAGCAATGCAGGAAGCCTTTGTTTCACAGTGGTTGTGAGTCTGAAAGAACAGCAAAGATTAGAAATGTCATGGCACTGACCACTATGGTGAGGTCAAGCCTCATTTGGAGGCCACTTTTAGACAGTGATGAACAAGATCAAACTGGAGAGAACTATGAGTGGGTTAAAAATGAGGTAATTAATGACTGAAGATACTGATTGCATTGTTGCTCCCAGAGCCTTTAGCAAACAGTTTGAGAGATCTTAATTTCCTGAAATCCTCCATCCCACTGAAACCAAAGTATTGAAAGATGCTTCTCCTCTTTTGATAAAGACCCAGGAAATATAACCATGTTGGCAAATACCTGAATTACAATGTGCTTCATCAGCTACTAAGCACTTAACGTGGAAACTGATCTGATAAAATTGTAACTACCATCAAAGAAAAAAATCAACATCTGGATAAGGTCTTGTTTATATAACTGAACAGTTTGTAATTTTTTTAGAGAACGCAAATTCATTGATCAGTGATCCGTGTCTCTCTGTGTTAAAATGGTAATTAATGCACTGTGTTAATAAATAAATATATAAAGAATGTAAAGATAACTCACGGTATCATTCAATCTTTTGCCTTTTGCTATCTAGCGTAGTTTGCTCATATTTACATAGACTTGGAAAAGTACAAAGTACCAAGCATCTTTTACCCTATTGATGGTAACAGCAGCTGATAATGTTCAAAGTTTGGTGGGAATAGGTGATACATTTTCCACAAGTCATGAACTTTGTTGTAATTTGCCTCCAAGGACCCAAGTAGGGGTGCAGCACTGATCTCTCCAGCTCTGATTTCAATCTGTTCTCTATATCCATCAGAAAAGGGGAGGGCTTGGTTGTGTCCAGGTCTTGTGCTCCCTGAGGCTGTGTCTCAAGGCAAGGAGACTCGGCCTCAATGCCTCTGTTGTGAGGAAGGGCTGAGTACTCAGCTCTGTCACTGTGACCTTCCCCAGTGTGTCCCGGGTTATCTCCTGTCAACAAAGGCGAACACCTTATCAGTCTGCTTTTTGAGACCTAGCAGTGAATGTGCAAGGGCATTTTTAGAGAATATAAGTAAGAATAAAACCCTACCATTGCTCTTTAAAATGAGACTATAAAAAAATGAAGTTTGGGATGAAATCTTTATTTTGGTGCATTTGATTGCTGAGTTTTGAATGAAATGGCAGAAACCCATTAGGCTGTTAAAATACTTATTTGTGTACTCTATTTATTAAAAAAGACACAGAAAAAAATTGACAACTAGGTGGCATTGATTTAAAACAATAAGCCAACTAGTAATTCAAATTATTTCTCCTCTCTCATAAGCAAAGTGGCTCAGAGGCATTTGCCAAGACTCTTGTGTTATGCTTACGGCGCCCACACCTCCCATCCTCATGTCCTTCTTGCTGGGGCTGAATGTGAGCCTTGTGGCAGCCTCATGTGTTTTTTGTTTCCTGTGAAGGAGGAACTGTGAGCACAAGGGTGTATTCTTGCTATTACAGTTGTCTGAGGCTGCTCTGGTCTCCAGGGACTTGCAGGAGACAGCCACCTTCTCTCTCAGACAACTCTTGCTTGCAAGACCTGAAAAGTGAAGGAAATGGGGTGCCGAAGGCTCCACTGGTCATACAGGAATGGAAAGTTACAGACGTACTCATGAACGAGATTAAAGCCAAATAAGCAGGCTTTATTAGTACCACTCCTGCACAAAAAGCGCTTGAATCCAGAATTCCCAAGGGCAGAAGAGATGCAAAGGAGAATATGCTGACTTTTTTTTTATTGCACTACACTGAAGTAAGATCATTAATGCTCTCAAGAAGGAATGCAGGACTAGAAGGGAGCTCTTTGCAAAGCTGAATTTCTTGTTACTGCAATTAAAAAAACCCAAAAATCCTGTCTTTAAGCTGATCATATTCTTTCCTGAAAGTATTCAGGATTTTCTACCTCTTCTTATTCCAGGCTGTCCAGAAGCCATAGTCCTCTGCCACCAGATCAGTTTCCAGCCCAGTTTCATTGTCATGCTAGAGGTGATACACTCTTGTCAGCCAGGCCAAGTCACTCTGACACTTCTAGATAATGTCCAACAGAAGTAATCATATAATTTCCTAACTGGAGGGAAAGAGTGTGCTTCACAGGCAGTTTTCCTCAGTTTTTCAGAACAAAATGTGTAAGTCAACATTCAAACAAGTGTTAGGCTGGGTCCTGCTCTCAGTCAAGCCAAGGGATGAGCCTTCCTAGAGGTTTCAGTGGGAGCTGCTGTGGTAATTAAAATGTTTAAGATATGTGTTAGACATAATTATTTTTATCTTGAAAAATGCCAGCATGCTACATTTTGCAGATAGTGGGTACTTGTGCATGTGAAGAATTGCAGACATTCAGTGGCAGCCACTGTGCTCATGGTGAGGGGACCCCCAGCTAGTCCAGCTCATGACTTCTTTGCCAAGTGTGTTAGTGATGTTCCAAGTCTGTAGAAAAGCCATGAGGGAGGAAAGTGAAAGATAAAGCTGAGGCAGATGCACTACATGCACTTGGACAAGCTCTGGAGCTGATGTGGTAACTGGAGGGACAGCATAATGCCTCCCAAAAGGTAACATTTCTTCAATGCTCAGTGTTTTTAAAGAGTTAAGGTGACAGAGGTTTTCTATTCTGCCTAAATTAGGAAAGAGAAGAAACTTCTGAGATTCTGTGTTTTGTGTCTATGTCTGCGTCCTGGAAGACCTCTACCAAATAAAGATTTTTTTTTTTTAGATAAAAAAATTTACATAAACAATTGGACAAAAATAAATTTTCTCCCTGAGGCAGAAGGAGCACATTGAAAGAGGAGGTGAAGGCAGCCCCTGGGAGCCAAAGGTGAGTTTGAAATGAGCATGTAGACAGAGAAGAACTTTAATTGCTGGTGGTGTGACAGGACAAGGGTCTGAAGCAGGTTATATTATGCTGAGTAGAAATGCAGAGAGGATGTGGCAGGGAAATACTGAAGATGCCTGCACTCTCTGCACTCTCCATATTGGTTTTACTCATGCTTTGATGGCTCTGTCTGCACTGAAGTTAAGGAAAAAGTCACATGCCTTTGCCTCAGTGTTTTTTTCTTTTGCATCATTCTTCTTTCCATTTTTCCAGTCTCTCAAGTCTTGTCTGGCACTTCAGGTGTTCAAAACAAGAAAGTGAACATATCAAGGGAGAGCTGCAGAAGTGATGAGAGAAAGGACAGACCAGGGAAAAAACAAACAAACAAACAAACAAAAAGCCATAAAGAAGGAAGAGGGAAATAGAAACACCCAAAGCTGTGGACATTGGAGTAATATGGTGGACAAAGGAGGCAGAAGAGTCATTTCAGTACTGCTTATTTTGTTCCTTCTGCTTGGTCCAGTTCAACACAGGGCTGAAAGTTTGCAGCCAATATAATGGCAGAAATACTATATTAAGGTCTGTTTGTTTTCAAATCAGCTGTCAAATAGTCGATTCAGCAGCCCAGGCCTTTGCCTAGCCCCAGGAGGACATCTCTGGCTTCTACAGCCATCAGATTGTGCAGCTATCCAAGAGCAGAAAAGACCAGGGCAGACGCCCAAAAAAGAAATGCTTCGCCTCCTTTCCCCAGAAGTGTTTCCAAATCCTCATCTGAGCTTGGCTTTGATATATGAGAAAGAAACAACCCTAGAAGAGAGGAGCTGCCTGTACCTATTCCAGAGAATTCTGACTCTTAAGCAATACTTTCTATGGAAAGAAAGGCTTTGAAGTGCACAAACACATAATTTCCCTCATGGTGCTATAACAGCCATGTCTGAGAGCGATACCAGGGGGTGATGTGCCTGTGATATAATGGTGTATTTGAGATGTGTGAGGAACAAGTGAGAATATGAGTATTGCCAGTTACAGATCGTGCCAGTTACTGCAGTGGGGAAGTGCTCTTGGCTGTGAATAGGGCAGAGACTGTATCTCCTCTTGTATTAACATAAAGCCTGTTCTTGGAAGCCAGAAGGGATAATTAGGCTTAATCAATCAAATGTTTCCTATCAGGAAAGTCTGTTTCATCACTGCCACAAGGAGATAAATGCTTGAAAAGCCTGGCCTTGTTTTGCCTGGCACAATGTTCCTTCAGGAATCACTCACCTACAGTTTAATGATCATCCCAAGAAAGATTTACATTTGCAATTATGGAACAGGCAGCACCACCCCTCAGCTGTTTCTTCCCAGCTGATGAAAATGTGAAGACTGAAGAATTTAAGCCTTGTTTGAATAAAGTGCCCGAACACAAGCTAGAATTTAGGTGGATTTAAGACACGTTCTCATGCCATCCTGACTTGAGCTTGCCCTTCAGAAGAGTTTGTGGTTTATATACCATACAAAGCCTTTGTATTCAGAGCCTGCACCCTGATCCTATCCTGTAGACAGCTGCTTGCTTAAGTAGCTGAGAGGATGCAAGAAACCCTTGTAAAACGAGTTAGCTGGGATCAGGCAGCACCTGGGGCTCATTCCCTGGTTTTGGGCTCACATATTCTGTAGTGTAGTTTAGCTCTGCCAAAACAGAATTAGTAGATGCCCACTGAGACTATCACAGGTGATAGGAACAAAAAAATGCCCCATGTTTACAGATTCTGGACAGCATCTACTCATATAGCCTCCTCTGTCACAGCAGAGCCATCAAACCAACAGCCATGGTGCAAGAGACACGGACTGCAGTGACTCATCTGCCACGTGAAGGATGAGCCCCACTGCCGTGCCATCCTGACGTGGTGCTGCGTGAGGCTCTGCTTCAGGACTCTGTCACTGGAGTTGCCTTCCAGCTCTGAATGCTGGCACTCCATCTCTGTGCAGTGTCAAAAGACAGCTCTGATTTTGGTCTTCAGCCATCACAATGTCTCCAAAACTTTCCAGTGAAAAAAAGAGATACAGATTATCAGGTTATTTTACAAATCTCTTAATCTACTTTTTTCCTCTGACTCATATGGCTTCTACACAACCAACTGTATTCTAGTCTCTTGCTGATTCTTCCTTCCCCCATCTGTGTCCCTCAAAAAAAATACCCCAATGCCAGAAACCAAGCCTTTCTTAATCTGTGAGAGTACTAAGTTTAATTTTGGCAAGATATGTGTATAAATATTACGCATATTATGTGCTACACAGTCATCTGGGTGATTGGTACTCTCGGCCTGATGAGAAGGAGCTGTATAGCTCTGTGACTGACACCTCTCTATCTCCTTCCATCGACCCATAGTTGGAGGAGGACTAGGAAACAGCTTTGCTGAGAATATGTCTCAGATTAGAGTCTGATCTCTTTGTACCACAGTAGAACAATCGACATAACAACGCAGTTGCAGAAAACTTATTAAGTGTATTTAAGTGAGCCCTGAGTCATGCTTGTAAACTCTGCTCGTTCCCCTCCCTGAAAATGTATATTCGTCAGTGGGAATGTGGGTGCATGTAAACCACAACAAGGCATTAAAAGATTAAGCCCGGATCAGAGAGAGGGAAAAAAAGATACTGAGAAAGAGAAACAGGATAGATGATAGAGAGCCCCAGCCTTCAGTCTTTTGCATGTAGGTGCCTTGTGAGCAGTGAAAGTGCAGTGAAAGTGCTTTGTTGCCAGGGCTACATCCCGTGGGACTGTGTTGGCCTGGGTGCTGGTGGTAACCTGAACATTTCTACTCTGCACAGCTGCCTCAGGCCCACTCCATCCCACCGTGGGTGCACAAGCAGACACGACTGCCCACCTGGGACATGCCCTGGACCCCTACCTGCATCTGCTTCCACTGTGATCAGCAACACTCATTGCATGGCCAAGAGGCACACAGAGATGCTGGTGTGCTGCTCATAGGGCAAGGAAAATCAGGGGTCCTTGTCATCAAAAGATAAAGGCAGAGTATGACCAGGAATGAAAAATGTAGTCCTGGGAAATGTGTTCAGCGGGAAATAGAGGCAGCAGTAGTCCCTGGAACACCTAAATTCAAGGAAAATATTTTCTATTAAGTAAAGACTGAAACTTCAATTGACTCTGAACATATTTTAATTGTTGGAAGTCCCTGTTAAGGAGAGGGAGAAAGCAGTGGTGTCTTTAACCCCTCCAGCTCAGAGGAAGAAGGAAACTTATGTTTTGATGCAGGAAGAAGAAGCGGAATGCCTAAAAACCACAGAATTTCATGTTCTTTATCTCCAGCTGCAATTTGGTTGGTTGTTGTCCACTACACAGCTTATTTAGTGTTATCTCAACTCTGCAGAGCAAATACTTTGTTACCAAATCAAACTGTGAATAAAAAAGAACAAGTCAATGCTGTTTCTGAAAGCAAACTGATGACATGGCCAATACAGGTGTTTATGCTGGAACTTTGGCAAGATGTACCACTACATCACTGTAGGAGACAGAAATCCTGAACTTGAAGTCCTCAAGAGCAGCTTTTCTTCACTTGCAGGGGCTGAATTATTACCTGGTTTAATGACATGGCTTTCCATGTGATGACTACCACAGCTTATAATCTTGTCCCATTTCTGTCGAAGGTATAAAGGAGAAAGCTGAAAAAGGTGGAAATATATAAATAAAAAGCCAAGGCCTCTTGTTTTTCCTGTAACAGAATCAAACTAATTTCTTATTGTTTTTGTGAGGTTGAAGCAGTAGGTAAATTCTTTGTATTTTTAGTATTTATATAACTATATTAGATAAGTGTCTCACAGATTTGAAGCTGACCTCCCAGTGTTCCCATGCTACTCCCATTTTGCAGAGGAGGAATTTTGGTGATATTGAGGAAGTCTGAAACAGAGTAATCCCAGGACTCATGATTTCTACCCTCAGAGTCATTGTCTTGTACTCTTGCTACACTTTAACAATTCCATTTTTCAGAAAATATAATGGCCTTTTTTATATTTTAGGACTCTAGATCCACTCCATATATATATGTACACTTGATAGAAGAGACAGTTCAGTGTTTTCATTCAGTGACCTTCTAACTTCATGCAGTAAACCCACTGCATGAGCTTGTTTTGCACTTGTGTTCAAGATCACCTTGAAAAATAAAAATTATCTCTGAGTCTATGTTTTGTCTTTGGAAAGAGACAAGTATTAGAAACAATTTAGAAATAATAGAAGAACTTTACTCAAAGGAAAATGTTTAGCTACTTGAGAGTCTTCATTTAAAAATTCAGCATTTGGGAAAAATCCTAAAGCAGGAGGAAATATTTTCCTTCTGCAATGATATTTTGATGCACTGTGCTCTGGCTCTCCTCTATTAGTCATGCTCCCAGCTGGAGACCAAGAGAAAAGAGGATTGTAATACAAAGTCATAGTCCATGGTGCACTGTGGGAGGTTCAAAAAGGAGAAATGAGACATGAGAAAACTGGGCTACAGTTTCCCTGCAGAACCACAACGTGATATACACAACACTGAAATTTTGATTTTTAAAATACTGAATTAATTCATGGACCTTTAGACCACTTTTACAGTTCTGATGGAAATTCCTTCTTTAAACCCCAGCAACACATAGTAATACACACCTCATTCAGGCATGCCATTATAAGGCTTTTGTTGTTTACTGCTTATTATCTAACTACAGTCATACACAGTAGTTCCATTTTCAGCATGTCATTAGATGACTTGCAAAGATGTTGCCCTAAGGAGTCACAGACCAATCATGGCTGATTCCAAAGAGTGTCCAGAAAGGGCTGTTAACAATTTCTGTGTCATCTACATAATTTTTTTTTTTTAAACTCCTGGTGTCACAGACCTATCATGGCTGATTCCAAAGAGTGTCCAGAAAGGGTTGTTAACAATTTCTGTGTCATCTACATAATTTTTTTTTAAACTCCTGGTGCCTCCATACACCAGTTATTATCCTTTTAGATAATTTTCCAGTACAAGGAATCCTCAGCAGTATAGCTATTTCTCTTGTGCAGAGGACAGGGAGACAGGTAAGCCACTAGACTTAGGTGAAAAATCCTGAGTGTTCAGTGAACTGATCAAAAGAGACACAGGTTTCACGGTACCATGCATCAAGCATCTTACTTAACCACCTATTCCTACAGTACAGAGGGCAAATAAAGAATAATGGCTAATTTCTGTGATAGGTTGGAAATGCATGCAACTGATAAATATGTGATACAGATTAAAAGTAAACAGGGGTAAAAGACAAAATACATATTAGTACAATCAAGAGTAAAGATTATTTCAGGGCAATCTTTCTTACTAAGGCAGGCACCGGACAGATGTAATTTAGTCTGACAAGCAACACAGTTTCAAGAAGAATTTGGACATATGTTGCTGGGAACATCCAGAAACAACACAGGCTGAAAGAGAGAGCACCATGGCATCAGACCCTTCCTTCATTAACTTTATCAGTAATACAAAATGTCTTACTCTATATGCACTACTGGCTAATCGGCATTCAGAGCTTTCCTTCCAACATTTTATCATGGGAAGCTCTGACTCATCTCTATCATGCCTCAGTCACATTTTCTAATGTGCAACTTCTGCTTTGCACAACTAAAGCTAAAGTGGTTTAAACTGCCTATACTAATCATATACACCAGGTTATTACTGCCATTCTTACCCTATTGTCTCCCCAGTGGTTTCCTGCATTGTTTTACATATGCAAATTGAAAATGTAGAGGGAAAACGCTGTTTCCTGTATTCTTACACTGCACAGCAGTGGTGGCCCTAATGCTTGGCTGCCCTTGGGGCTGCCAGCAGACAGGTGCAGTGTATCTTCTCTTTTGATGTGTGATGACCCTGGGTTTGGTGCAGCCCTTTGTGCCATCAGTGACCAGACCAAGAGGGAAATAAGACTGAGAATGATTTTAGCAAGGGTAGATTTCCACTGGGGACAGATTCCACTGTCTTCAAGGCAAGAACAACCACCTGCTATTCATGTTATGGCTGAAGGTCAGTCTGCAGACTGCTGGGGAGCCTCTGAAACCCAAGGATATAGGGGATAAAGATGGGCATTAGGAAACCTTGTTATTTTTCCCCAGCTCACAGCAACACTAAGAGCTGCTCACTTGCTGATGATATTCTCTCTGATTTGGGAAACTCCCTGCAATTTGCTCTGGCTGCTTTCTCACCTGCTGGGATGTGACACAGAGGTATGAGCTCAGATCCAGAACACCACGTGTGCTGCCACCCAGGTGGGTAAACACGGACATCTGCTATTGTGTGAAGAGGTCTGTACAGCTTCTATAGCCAAATTGGCAGATTTCCCTTCTGGTTGTGGGGAGTGGAGCCAGCTGTGTCCCCCCACAACTCAGCAGACACGTCGGTGAGCAGCACAAGCCCCGCCCCGAGGCTGCTGCTGGCACCATCCCTGGGTGCTGAGCCCTGGCCTGCCACCCAGAGCCGTGCAGGTCAGAAAAAAGAAGGTGTGGCTCAAGTCAGGAGCAGGAACATCTCCAAATCCTCCCTGGCTCACGAGACAGTCAGCCCATAAAGTTAACATGTAAACAAGTCCTCTAACCTTCCACCAGCCTGGGCAACACCACCAGAGTAATGGGCCAGACAGCTCACTTTGCTTCCAGAGATCTGCACACCAGCTTGGGGCTCACCTGGCCCGACTTTTTTTCTGCTTTTAATTACCCTTTTCTCATCAGCATTTTCAGAGCAGAATCTAAAATTCATGAATCATTCAAAAATATCTCTGACAAAGAATAGAAAAGTAATCTGAAAACAGCCTTGCCAAAGTATTTTAGGAACCTGTATAAACCACCCTGTCTCTCACTATGTGCTTTTTTCTTTCTTCAGGTAGGGTTCTTCCCTGTTTCCCACAGTACACTTGGCTTTCAGGCCCTAAATCCACTTTCATAAGCATAATGTGATGGGTCTTAACCACCCACAAAATAATAGGATTAATTCACCGCTACCAACTTTAGCTGTCAAAATTTCTCAGTAGGATTACAGGATTAAGCAGGAATCCTTGATTTAGAGCCTACTATTCCATACTGTTCTCATGAAAACACAATCCTATGATTGCCACTAATAGGATTTTACAATTGGCCTTACAGCAACTAAGCAGCCACCATGGAGTCTTCAGCCTTACACCAATTCTGGACTTAGTTGTCTTTGTCTTATGTTTCTAGAATTTTAACTCCTACCATAACCTTACTTTTAGCTATTAACAGATGACCTGTGCTGGCTTCAAAACTTGCTGGTATTTTCACCTTGTTTTGCAGAAAGCAGCACTAAAGCCAGCTTTCACACCTGTTGCCTATAAAATACAATCCATCAGTTACCACCCTTTAGGGAACTGGTATATGCTGGGATCATGGCTGGTGCGAGTAGGATAAAAGATGTCCGGCAGGTTCTGTGGTGAATTTTGAGTTAGGGTAAGCTTAATTCTTAAGTTTACCCCACACCTAACTCCTACTTTAATGACACTCTCACATCACCTACTGAGGAGTATCCATAAGTCATCATGATTCTTCCAGTCTCTATGAGACTTAAAGGGTCTTACAACTCTTAGGATCCATGCATTTTGTAGAGTCACAGAATGGCTTGTGTTGGAAGGGACCTTAAAGATCATCCATTTCCAATCTCCCTGCCATGGGGAGGGACACCTTCCAGTAGATCAGGTTGCTCAGAGCCCCAGCCAACCTGGTCTGGAACACTTCTAGGCATAGGGCATCCACAGCTTCTCTGGAAACTCATTCCAGTGCCTCACCACCCTCACAGTAAAGAATGTTTTCCTAATATCTGATCTAAACCTACTCTCAGTTCAAAGCCATTTCCCTTCGTCCTATCACTACCTGCCCTTGTAGAAAGTCCCTCTCCAGCTTGTTCTCAGTGTGTCCCGTAGTCCTCTGTTTCTACCCTAAAGCCTCCTGTTTAGTTTTTGGCCCTCTTACAACCCCTCTTTTTCAGTGTGCCCCCTCTGTTAGTGGTTTGCACCCAGATCTTCAGTCCACAGTCTGAAACGTAAGCCTAACACCTAACCTTTGTTAGAACTGAATAATTAAGGAATGAATTTCAGCTGGAAAGTGGTAATCACTGAATGACCATCAGGAAAAACTGCACTTCCTGAAAGTGCTACCAAAGCTCATCCCTGAGGGGTTTTGGTTATGTCTCATGTAAGCATAAAGTGGGAGACCTGACTCCTGGGTACACAGAGGCTTTTTTATACACTGGCACCTGTACCAACCACATAAACCCCTCTAATCTGGTTTATAAAGCCTAGGTTGTTGGGTTGTGTTTAATGAACCAATTGGAAGTTCTTTACAAGTTGCCTTCTGCTTCCAGGAACTGGAGAGGGGAGAACATGAAATTATTCAAAGACTCTAAGAAAAATGATAAAAGGTAACACTACTAGCTTCCTGCACTCAGGATACTTGCAAATGTTAGTCAATTCAGTTTACATCTACTGCAAAGCTGCTCTGTCCCACCAGGTTAGTGTCAGAGAGAGAGATTTTAGGATAAATTATCATTCATGTGACATCTTGCTGTATATTCAGTTTAGATCAAAATTAAAAGAGTTTCCATATTGCCCATCATGGCTTTACTGTCAGTACTAATTTCTAGTCCCAAGATCAGTTCAAGTTCTACATTGTGCTATTGTAGCCCCCTTGTTCACATCTGAATACTTAAACTGATTCAGAAATAGCTGCTCCAGGTCATGGCAGCATCTGATATAAAGACTGCTATTCAACCTTCCTTTTACTCCCAAAATCTCCAAGGATAAGGTGTGTTTGTGACCCATTCCCCTCAAGACCAGGTTTCACTCTGGTGCCCTGGCTGTGTAGAGGGTGACTGATGGTGCTACAGGGATCAGTCATGCAGGAGGGGCTGTGTGCCCAAGGGAGGTTTCACAAACCAACTGACTCTTGGAGACTGGGAAGGCAGGGCATTTCCAACTTTGGACTGCAGTGGGCTGCAAACAAATGCACCTGGTCAATCTTGACGGGTTAACATATTCCTATAATGACTCTCTCATTACTTCTATGCATATTTCCTTTTTGGGGAAAGGAGCAGGTTTTTTCCTTTTTTCAGAGGTAGCTTGAAATTTTGGTCCCATAGGTGTTGAATGTAAGGTAGATTACAATTTAAGCCAACAAAAACCAGTTAGAAGTTGTTTTATTTCATTCTGTTCCTTTCCTAACTTTATTCTGACCCTCCCTTTGGGGTCATTTATTTCTCACATTAGTTAGTTGCTCTTCCCGTTTGGGGATTTGGTAGTTTTAGTGAAACATTTAAAGGAGAAGACCAAGCAAACTCTCTCCTTATTTGGCTAAGAATGTTTGTTCTGCTAATATCTGAATATAAAAACAACCTAATACTTGGGGCAAAAGCAGGGGGCATCCTCAGGAGACTTTTCAAGCTCCTAGTTTTGTTTGAACTTTTCAGGGGGGACTGTTTAAATCTCATGAAAAGATTTTTGTGTTTGGTTGGGTTTTTTGTTTGATTTTTTTTTAAGTTTTTTTTTTTAGAATAATCTCAAGATACAGATTTTACCTAGAGGAATGGATGTATGAGACTAACAAAATGATGGGCTATTTCTTTGCTCTGTGATCTTTTATTTTCTTTTCTTTTTCATTTTTTTTCTATTTCTTTCTTTTTCATTCTCTCTTTGTCCTTCTCACTTTCTTGGTTTCCCATATCAAAAAATATGAATCAAATTTGCACATTGACTTTTATTTTTTTAGATGGCATGTAGTGGCACAGTTCTAAATTGAGATTTTTTTTCTTTGGATCTTAACATCCCCAAATAGATTTTCTACTCCCTTCACGTTTGTTTGTTTAAACTAGGTCTCTTGGTATTGTAGCAGCTCAGGACAACTTTCCATATACTGCCCTTCAGTTCCCAAAAGAGTTAAATTCCAGGCTTTCAGCTAGATGAGTTGCCAGCTACTGAGTGATGCCATTTGAAGCTCAGCCTCAGATGATGAGCCTGGGACCCTTTATTTGGCATGCCTCAGACTTTTGGAGCAATGGGAGGACTGCACACTTCTTTTTGAGTCATGGTCAGAGTCACTATTTGCTCCCTCTCTTATCAAAGGCAAATGGTTGGAGAAGGTAAACTTCAGCTTCTTCAAGGAAGTTCTTCAACAGCCTCAGGGAAATCTGAACAAACCATGGATGTATCTGGAAGAAGAGGATTCTTTCCATCCTCATCTCTGAATGCTGTCATGTGGGAATGACCTTAGTAAGTGGAGAACTTTTTCCTTTTTGTTTTACTCTCCAGAGAGAAAACTCCTTTCCTACAGTGATACAAATCAGGAACTTGCTTGAATATTTTCTTACTCTGTTGCTTTTTCATACTTGAGTCTTTTAATTCTCTTTTCCCTTTCCTATTCGTTTTAACTCTTGAAGAAGATAGTTTCTCCTCTCCCTTTTTACTGTGAACCTTTACTGTACTTCCAGCAGCACACTGTTTGAGCACCTTCCTTCTGCAGTTTTTGCAGAGCATTGCTTTTGGGAGGCTTGCCACTCATTCTGGTCACTGCATTTACTTGTTGCATTCACTCTCCCCTACCACATCTCCAGCTATGTTGTTTGTTGCCTTCAACTGTCTCAGGTGGTGGCATGGTCAGCACGCAGGCGGGATCATCGTTAATGTTTTTGCACAGGTTTAAATGCCAGCAAGGCCTGAGGTTTCCCAGGTTGTTTACAGAATTCTCATTCTTAGACTGTGATGTCCTGTCTTAAGGAGCTGTTTTAAAACCAGGAAATGCAAGGCTCATGAGAGAAAAACTCTGACTGGGGTGAATGGCTCTCTTTAAACAATCATTGCAGAAGTTGCCCCAGTAAAACTTCTTTACCTTGCATTTGATGTTAACTACTTGACAGTTCGGGTAAATTCTCATGTTAATGAACAAGGTAACTTATATGGATGAACCAAGTCAGCTAGGTAAGCTTGTCAACAGTTAGTCCCTGTTAACATCAGTAAATCCTAAAGTGTCCTGAATGTGACTGTGTATCATCACAGGGCAGCTGGGAAGTTAACAGGGAATGGGGTATAAAACATTTGTATGAAAATCAGCAGAAGTCGATGCTACCAACTCTCTGTTGTGAGATAAAAGGAGACTTACAAAAGGAGAAGTTACCCCATAACTCAGCAAAACAACAGTTAAAACCATTATAACAATGGCAGGGGACCTGAACAGATTGTGGTGATGATGATGATGATGAACATGATGTGACGAATAGCATTTCCTTGTGATGGGTTAGATTTATAATGTTTGCAAGATATCTGCAGTCATGTTAAGTGCTCAGAGTGTGTGAACATGTTTAAATTATGTTATGCTGTGATAAATGGCACTTAAAGCAGGTAAGAAATTGCTCTCTCAAAACAGTGCCATTTTGCCTTCCCTCCACCTCTTGGAGGAAATACAATGCTGAATAACTACAAATTATTTTTGCTTAATTAAATCCCTTTCTGGAAGACTGATGTTGGTATCAATGTTTTTTTTTAAACTAAAAAACCTATGAGGCAAGTTCACTTGAAATGCATAAGTTTAAGTTAAAATTAATGCCATTAACTTCAATAGGAACTGAAGAGACCTCTCTGGGAACAATCTAGGGCTCTAACAAGAGCTACCAATGCCATTTGTCACGACCAAATAATGAAACTGTGCAATGCGATGGGGACATTGCTTGTCCAAGAGCTCTTTAAGAGAATCTCTTTAGCTGTGGCTTAGCACTAGCAAGCAGCACCCCTCGGAGAAGGCAGCTCAGGATTTCTGCTAGCATGATGGGCTTAGTGATCTTTAACATTGCCAAGAGCAGTTCCAACTGGGTTTTAGCTAGCATCAGTGTATCAAAGCTGGTGTTCCTTTTTCCAAGGCCTTCATGTATGACCAGAAATTGAGGGTCTACAAAACAGAAGGAAAAGGGGGAGGGGAGGAGCACACAATGCTCACAGTATATTTTTATACATATTTACAGAAGGAAGAGCTGTGCTATCCAAACTTGAGCTTTCCCCATGGATGAGTCAAACATAACGTTTCATCCCAGCGAAGGCACAGAGAACATCTCAATGCACAGAAACATTTCTACACAGGAAAGGGTCTGGGAGATATTGACCCCACTTTGGGTAATTATGATCATCTCCTTCCTGGGTTTTTGTGAAAATGGAATTGTCCTCTGGTGCCTCTGCTTCCAGATCAAAAGAAACCCATTCACTGCGTACATCACACACTTGTCCATTGCTGATATCTCCTTACTGCTTTGTACATTTATTCTGTCAATTGAGTACATTGCTGGTTTTGGATTCGCATATGGTTTTTACTATTATGTAACCACCACACTCTCTATTGTCTTCCTTCTTGGCTATAATACTGGTCTCTATCTCCTGACAGCCATCAGTATTGAGAGGTGTCTGTCTATTGTTTACCCCATCTGGTACCGATGCCACCGGTCACAGCATCAATCGGCAATTGTGTGTGCGATTCTGTGGACTCTGTCTTTTTTCATGACAGTAGCCGAATATTTAGCGTGCAAAGATGATTCAACCAAGGAACAATTCGACAACGGCAACCATTGCCAAGCACTGCTCATCTTCACATGGATCCTGACTTTCATGATCTTCATTCCTCTAATGATTCTGTCCAGCCTGATCTTGGTTATCAGGATTCACCGTAACTCCCTGAGACCTCATTCGTCAAAGCTCTACATCATCATTGTGGTCACAGTCATTGTCTTCCTCATCTTTGCCATGCCTATGAGGCTGCTGTATCTTCTGAATTACCACCACTGGTCATCTTTGCTCAGCCAGCAGAACCACGTCACCATTGTTCTCTCCACCGTTAACAGTAGCATCAACCCCCTGGTTTACTTCTTTGTAGGAAGCAGCAAGAAGAAGAGGTTCAAGGAGAGCCTCAAAGTGGTTCTTAGCAGAGCTCTCACGGATGGCTTGCGGCCAAGAAGCCAGGAAGTTGGCATGAGTTTGGATATAGCCGAAACAATTTTCTAAAGCTTAGTGGGGAAACTCTAGGGGCAAATAATTGGATGTGGAGCATTTAATAAACCACTGCAAAACGAAAAGTATTTTTCATAGAATGTAAAAAGCAGAGGTGAAATGGTATTGTTATCTTTGGTGGTTGAGCAGTGGAAAAACATGGACTAGAATAAAGATAACTTTTATTTGTTTGTTTTTTTTTTTTTAATTTGTATTCTCTTAATTATTCGAACACATGCTACATCCTGATGTGACTATACCAATCAAAGATACCACAGTGAAAAACAGATAGGCCAACAGAGAATATAAAAAAAGGACACAGAAATATGTTATAAATAGTGTGACATTTATAAAAGCACCGAGCACCCATAAATGCTATTGAAGTCATCAGGGCCTGTGTGCGTTCGCATTTTTAAAAGTCAAACCCACTAAACGCAGGATTCACATTACATACTGGGATTTAATTTCAACTGTTTCCAGCTCGCTTAAGTGCGCAAAAGAGCTGCTCCCTGGGGGAAACAGAGGAAGAAATCCATGTATGACAGTAAGTCCCCATACATAGCCAAGCACATACGGTGTAACTTTGATCTAGCAAGACATTTAAGTATATGTTAAATGGCCTAATTCATCTGTTGTTAAACTTCAGAATTTGTTTTCAAAGGATACGTTGCATAATTTCCACTGACACTGAGATGTCTCTGGGTCCTTGGATAATTTGGTACTTGACACATAGGAGTGAGTATCTGGCAACACAGTGATCTTGCCAACTCACAGAGGGCTTTTGCCCTAATTATGAAGGGTGGGGCGGGCTTATCCCCAAAAATGTCAGCATTCCTATAGGTTTAGATATTCAAGGAGTCTATGAGAAAGTCAGTCCCAATATTTGCTGTCCCAGCCACATACGTAGTATTTATCTCTTCTTTAGAGAATATATATTCCCTGTGTGGCCTCCCTGTTTTATAACAACCAGTTTTGGAAAAACAGAAAAAAGAAAGGTGCCTCACACAATGAATGACTGGAGCTACACACCAGCCACACTGTTCCAGCTGCCTGCCTCCCTCTGTTGTGTGCCAGGGTACTGGGGCTGGTATTTTGTGGAGTTTAATTCCCAGGGTCACTTGCCCAACTATAGCCAAGCTGCAAAGTGCAAAGGACAACAGGAAAGAAATGATGGGGCCAGATGAGCTTTACCACACAGAACAGTGGAGATCTTGTGAGTCAGAGCACTGTGGCACTTTCAAAGAGACACACATTTGCTTCTGGCTCCCATGGAACTCCAAATTAATCAGGAACTGAGACCTCCCCTCACAGGCAAAAGCAGCATCTTCAGCTTCCCGCCAAGTTTCCATTGGCACACTTAATAGCTAACTGGGGAAAGAAAAATACAACCCACCCCTCCTTTGCTGAAAGATTGCCAGTCCTGGAATAAGGAAGATTGTAGGTTTAGACAGAGGACTGGATGGGAATTCATGTAGAAAAGAGATCTCAGAAGGATAGATGTTCTTTCTACACGTGCCCCTTCCTCCTTACATTAAAGCATTGCAATGTGTCATTGTAGAAGACTTGGGAGAAGGAAGAGCTTACTCCTACATCTTCCTGAGTCCCTCACTCTATCAAAACCTTTATCTACGACAGCCCCTCCCCCTGTCCCAGTTTTTGTCTTTGAAACTCCAGTCCCAGGCTTGTCACCTCTACTGGTTTGGGCGGTAGATGAGTGGAGTCTGCTTCTCTCTTAGGGCAGAGATCTACTGTGCTGCTTGAATGACACATCAGCTGAGCTGCACCCCACTGTCGAGGGGGAGTGCAGGAGAGGGTGTCTGTGGACACCTTGTGAGGGACGGCTGGGGGAAAAGTGAGTGTGATATCCACATACATGTGTCATGTGTGTGCACGCAGCTGCTGAGGGCTGGGGGACTGTTGGGAAATTTGTCAACACTGATGAATGCCATAAACTTAAATACTAGGCTAGATCTAGCCCCCACTTAAAACCCCCCAGACTTTCCTTTAAAGCTGTTCCCTACCCTTACCTCAAAACCCTTTACAATAATCACACAGAGAACCAGAGAGAGGGGCAACATTGCAGGAAGCATCTTCAACACATGCTTCTGCTGTAACCACACATGTAACCCAGTTCTCTCACAGTGATTCAGGTGAGGTAAGGCATATGATTTACAGTGCTTAAACATATCCAGATTATTACAACAGGCTTGGGTTAAGGATCACTATGCATGCAGCCAGGGCAGTAGATCTGAAGAGGCAATAATATGCAGCAGGGCAATCAGGATGCTTGTGAGCTGAATAGGTGCTCTAGGACTTTTTGCTTCTTACCGCTTTTCACCTGGCCATGCCTCCAAATGTTTCAGATTTTGGACAACGGTCCACAGATCAGTTCACAGAGCAACAAAAATTAACACTCAGCATGAGATGAACATCCAGAAGGGCAAAGAAGAATGAACATCTAACAGTTGAAAAATTATTAATATTTCCCAGTGGATAGATAAAAATAACTTAGGGATGTTCTTTCTTCTTTATCACAGCACCTGGTGACTGTTCTCTCTGCAGACAGGCTGCAGTACAAGGGGAACTAATAAGCACATGATTCCATGATAAAAAAAAAAAACAAACCCCAAGACAGGGAAAATGTGACAACGTTGCACAACAAGGATGTGATTCTCCACCAGCTTACATCTTTAAAAATTATTTGCAACTGTGGGAGAGACTGAAATACCACTGTGCAGATCAGATGGTTTAGGCACTCTTTAGTGGTCCAGAAGAGGAAAGGTTGTCTTATGGGTCAAGTGTGAGCTATGGAGTTTAGAGATGTGAGTTCTATTTTCACGCAGTATTGGCATCTAATTTTTCTGTGCCACTCTTTCCTACCTATAAAATGAGAGTTGTATTATTTTGCCTGCAGTGTTGTGCTTTTACATTTGCACTACAGGCACTTCAGAACAGCAACTATCTCTTGGTTATCTCTTGTAATGTCTGGGGCAATAAGGATGCAATTTTGCTGTGCTGTCAAGACAAGGAATTATTCTGGAAAGTAATGTCCAGTATAGAGCTTGCTTTATTAAAACTCTCTTTACCAGGTTTCTGATCAACTTGATACTAATGAATGTTGTGGGATGTAAAAGTGTGACTAGAAATACAAGAAGAGAAGTCACTTCCCTAGACACAGAAGAGTTTTGCTCTTGTACCTACTCCCTGGGTGGAGAGGATGATATGGGGTAGGCTGCTGTTACAGGCCCAAAATGATGCAATGTGATTTATGCAGCAGCTTTCCTCTATAACTCACTGAAAGCTGAAATGCTTCCCCATTGTACTGGTTGCTGCAAACAACAAACCTCACTTTCCCAGCATGAGAACAATCCACAAGTCCACAGCATTCCCTGGTAAAATGCCTCATGTCACTCTGTGGAGTGAGGGTAAGAGCGACAGTTCATTTGCAGGGTCCTCCAAAAACCCTAGACAGATTGTCTGGCTCCACATGCACCTCAGAGAGACTCCTTCTCAAGTCCTCCTGCTGTGCCAGTCTCAGGGAGAGCATGATCCACACACTGAGTTTTATGAGCAGACGTTGCAGTGATGGTACTGGCCAGCAGAAGATACTCTCAGATGGTACCAGGTCAAGGGAAAGCAGAAAGTCAGTGAGAGCTTGTGTGTAGCTCACACCATACAGTGCTGCCTGCCATTTGTGTGCCTGCTGCTTCTCTTCCCAACTCCATGCAGAAATAATTCATTAAAATCCACTACACAGGGCTTCTAGCTACCCATCCAACTGAAAAGCCAGTTTGCTTTCTATTTGGCTGCCCAGGCACTTGTGTGATGTCCACATGGAATTATTTTCTTTTCCAGTTGACTCACACAAGCCTAAAAGATGAAGCATCAGGATCCACATTCAAACAAAAGTATTATAGGTGCAAAACTTTGAATTCAAAGAAGAGGTACTGAGATAGCCTGCATGATTCTAATACTTCCTTGCATGTAACATTCCATTTTTAATTATATGATTGCAACCTATTTTTTTTCTCCAAACTGCACTCTTGCCTCATTAAATACACAAGACGAGACCTCCTGCTGGTTTAGTTAAGTATTTCTAGAGTCCTTGCTTCAGTTGTTTCAGGAATATGAAGGATAGGAAAGGGGAGGGAGTGGCTGTAGCTGTATCCATCTGCCCCAAATCCTGTCTCCAGCAGTGTTCGCAAGCAGATGCCTACAGAGGAGAAAGAACAGAGCAAACATGTATCATGCTTCTTTCTCATCCTCTCCAAGCCTTCAACAGTTATCAGCTCAGAAACACTTTGGTCTAGAAATCTTTACACTTGGTAACTTTCAATGGATTTCTCTTCAACAACATCATCTGACCTCCATGGAAGCCGTACGAGTTTTCTACGTCTTCAACACTTTCACAGAAGTATTTCATGGTTATTCTGAAGGATTGTCTTCAGGAATAGGAGAATGAAATTCTTACCTTGGATTCCATCATTCTAACACCACTAAGCAAGATGCAATACAAAGCAACTAATTTTTTTCTCTTAGAGCACACATTTTTTTCCTCTGGACACAAAGCATCTCTGGAATTGGAGTAACTTAATTATTTATTTCTCCTGTTAAGAATTTGCTTTATAAAAATATGGCTCTTGAAAATGGGACATTGTAGCAAATAGATAGCAATTTTAATGATAAAAGTTAACAGATTTTTGAGGAAAAGAATAAATTAAAATATTTATAGAATCAGTATTTTTAGGCATAGTCTACAAAGAGATGTAAAACTTAACAGCTATGTGCAGGAGATGGAGTGAACACCTTGGTGTCACTGTTCTTAGAACAAAAACCCCATTTGCTTAAATGCATTAGAGGAGGGTGTTTTATATTTTATGTTGTCTTTGGTCTATCTGGATTTATTTTTTAACTCAAAGAGTGACATCTGTGTTTCAGATATAACTTTTTTATATTATTTATAGGAAAAAAGTTCTCTTCGTTACAAGTCAAGTATTTCAGATGAACACATATGCTAAGCTCAATGACTATACACAATTATGTACTACAGCAAAATGTAATTATTTTGTGAAAATAAATATATACAACCAACAATTTTTGTTTTGGCTAATTTTGATTTTTTTTTTCTTTCCCTGGGCTTGGCCTGGAATGGACCTGCCCTTAGCCAGGGGACAGGCTGAGCCTGTCAGACCAGTGTCTGAGCAGTAAACAACATCTCTATTGCTAGCCTCGGCCTGGCTGAGGTCCTCTGTAAATATAGCTCTGCTCAATAATTATATTCTTAATATTATCACCTCTCTTCTGGTTCATTTATCTGTTAGCACATGTAGCATTCTATTACAACACTGGCCTCTGTTTCTTAGCAGCATTCAGTGTGGAGAAACTTTTCTCTGTACTTTTCTGTGTCTGGATTTGATGTCACCTCCCAAAGCATCATTCAGCCACTGCATGTGCCATCCTGCCATCCTTGTTTAATCCCTGTGGCAGGAGACTTACAGCACAGCTATTTTAATTCCTTGGGCAGACATGGTGAGATACATGCCATGCATCTCTCACCTTTTCATCCTGAGTTTCCTACTCCACTCATAATTCCCTTCAGATTCATCATTCACATAAGGGTTGTGAAATTCTGCAGAGATTTGATGCCTCCTACCCTGTCTACTCAGAGTCACTGCAGCCATGACATTCTTCTCTTGGCCATGCTCATGATATCATGTCCCCCCTGTAGCACTGGGATAACAAAACACTGCCCAAAGGACTCAACAAACTTTTAGCATCACTGCCCATCATCAAACAGTGTCAGTCTCCTCATCATTGCTTTATGTGGAGCGGCAAGAAAGAAAAGACACAGAAAATCCCTCCAACTAGTTTTATTGAAGGCTTCAAAGACAAATTACTCCTAGGTCATGAGAAAGCTCCAACACCTGTTTCAGAGAGCAGGCTCTGAGGCTTGAGCACACATTAGAATATTGAGAAGGTAAAAGACAAATAATACACAGAGAAAACTATTTTCGCTCTTGTGTGGGACAAACCTTCTATCCTATTTTGGATGAGAACACACATGGCATTTCCTAATATTACTTTATTTCAGCTGCTAAGGCAATAACTGCCTGATAATATCAGTATTTATTGCTAGCAATTTTTCCACTATGGTGTTTATTCACTTCAGTAAGGGTGACCTGAAAGATTTTCTTCCCCACTGTAACATCTATCATATCTCTAAATGTCATGTCAGTACACGAAAAAATGCCAGAAAACTCTTCAAGACAGTTGTCATTCCATGTCTATCTGATGCATATTTCTTAGCACATTCACTATCATATTTGTACAATTTCTTTTCATTTTACTCTGGCTCTGACTGAAAAAAGAAAAGGAAAATCTGGATTACTGCACTGATTCAGATGGCAATATTACAGATCCAAAACTGTGCAGTATGGAGATCTCCTTCTTGTCTTGTGATCCACATTTGCAACTGGTTTTTATGATCTACTGTGAATCTCTAATTGAACATTTATTCAATACTGTAATGGCTTACCTGGGCCTTCATGTGTACACTGATACTTATTTTTCTCTACCCTACCTCCTTCAGCAACTTGTGAATTTAAAACATCCAGGGCAATGCGGAATCTATTATTAAAAAACCAGATTGTTACTTTCCTTCTAATTAAGTTAATATCTACACTTCTTTCTTCTACTTCAGATATCTTAAAATGTTTTACAGACAAATGAAATGGAAATAAAATGCATGCCTAGAAGATGTGTCATACTGGCCTAAACCTATTTATGAATGTAGCTATAAAAACAAATATATATGCATGGACAGAATATATAAATGAATCATCAGAATGTATCAATAAATTCTAGCAAGGCAGGGTGATAGAAGAATCACCTGAATAAAGTATACCACATATTTTAGTCCTCCACAAATATCACATTATGCAAGAAATTTCTTGCTCAGTTCCTTTCCCCTGAGAGGACTAGGAAGAAAGAAAATGTAGGTTGAACCTTGATGCTTTAAACAAAACCAATTTGGTAATTTCTCTGCTGTGTATGAAGTTTGTTAATTTTTAATTGTGATGCTGAAAATAGCATTTTGATTTTAGTGCCATTTGGCTACATGGGAAAGAAGAATTTCTTTTTCTTTGTAATTTCCCATTACAAAGAACCAGGAAAAATACAGCAAACCAGAAATTTATCAGCTACCTTGTAACAATCAAGAAGGAACAGATGACAACATGTTTCCTTACATAATACTACTGAATTAGGTGAAATAACTACTAAACTAGAAAAAGAAATGTTGCCTATTGTCTTACAATAAAAATACAACATGATGGATGGAGCAGTAAGACTTCCAGATGATTAATTTTTTCACTTCAGCTCTGCATGAGATATGGTAAAAAAGTGGTCTTTACATATCTTGTACCAGCTTGCACTTCTTCCAGCCAAGGATCCACCGCTGCTTCCAGCTTTAGGCATTGCTCTAGGTTAGTGCTGTGGTTTAGACCCAGCTGGCAACCAAGCCCCATGAGCCACTTGCTCTCTCTTTCAGGAGAGAACTGGAAGGGTAAAAGTGAGAAAACTTGTAGGCTGAGATAAAGACAATTTAACAGGGAAAGCATAAGCCATGCCACAAGCAAAGTGAACAAGGCATTCATTCACTGCTGCCCTTAGGTAGGCAGGTGTTCAGCCATTCCCAGGAAAGCTGGGCTTCATCATGTGCAACAGTGACTTGGGAAGACAAACACTGTCACCCCAAACATCCCCCCCTTCCTCCTTCTTCCCCCAGCTCTACCTGTAAGCATGATGCTGTGTGGTGTGGGATATCCCTGTGGTCACTTGGGGTTGGCTGTCCT
>VXBC01004932.1:442507-512615 GCA_013399945.1 Ploceus nigricollis | reverse complement strand
CCCCCCGCCGCTGTGGGGGGGGGGGGGGGGGGGGGGGAGGATGAGAGAGGCAGAAAAGACCTTGATGCTGTGTGAGCCCTGCTCAGCAATAACCAAAACATCTCTATATTATCAACACTAACCTTTTAAGCCACAGCACAAAACAGTGCCCTTTTCAGTCCAAACACCGAGTACAGCACGTAAGGACTTTCCCAACAAGACAAAGATTTCACATGAAGTCAAAGTGTTCAGACAAAGTTGATGTTCTTTTACAGTATCATTGAACAGTACCATCTAGATTAGGAAATGTCCTTAATTATCTCCCTAACTGCATTGGGAAGCCTAAACCTAAGTCTGCAAAACAAGGTCATCAGGGACTGTTTTCCTCAATTGTTATAAAGCAGGATAACTCATCACAACAAATCAGAAGGTAGCTCTTATCGAGAGCTTGCCTTTAAAAATGCTAAGGAGAGTAGACGTAGAACAGAAAGAAGTAGAAAGCATTAGAAACAAGCAGCAAAAAGAATAAGGAGAATTCAGAAGTAATGGCAATGGGAGTAGTATTAGAAGACTGAAGTATAGAATAGCAAGCAAGAGAATAGGAAAGAAAAGGAAACTACCCAGTGAGTGGCACATCTGTGCTTTCTGAAAAACTGCACAGCTCCATGGAAGAACCTTATGAAGTTTCCATGAAGTATAAAAGTAATTACTTCAACATAATGTAGCTTACAGACAGATTGAAAGAAACTGTTCAGACCTCACAGGATAAGGAATTTCCCACAATCAGATGTAAAAACAGCTCTGGAAGCTGAAAATTTTTTTGTTCCTATTACTGAAAAAAAATAGAGATCAGATGTGAGTGTTAAAGGGAACTAGGACAGTAGCAGTAAAAGTGAGCTGTCTCTCAGCCAGCCTGACCTGCACAGCTACTGGTGGCCACATGAAGCAAGACTGTGAGTCAGAAGAACAAAAAATGAGGCGATATTTGACACCTGGCAAGATGAAAAGAGGAATCCTGGAGGACCTGTGTATCCATCGTTTATTCATGACACTGTGCCTACTGAAAACCATCCACAACATGGAAACTGCAGCAAGACTTTCAGGTGTACTGGGATTTACCCCACATAACTAGCAGCCATCATGCTGAACTTCTCCTGAGGGAAAGGAAAAGGTAAGATTAAGACAATTACATAATTTCAGAATATTTGAACTCTCTGTCATGGTACATGGTTAGCTGAGATGCCAGTATGATTAAGCATGGGAAGTAAATATTTACTTTATTATTTATAAATCATACTCAGAACGGCATATTCCTATGGGCTATTTGCAAAATATAGTTTAGGATACAAAAATGACTGACACATAGGTCCTGACAATTTCTATTGCATGTATCTAGCTTTAAGCAGGGCAGAAAATCCATCAACCTTAAGAGAACTGCTGCATCCACCAGATTATACAGGCTAAGGGAAATATGTAGTAAATGGAAACAGTCACATGATTGGAACTTGCAAACTTTTACTTCATTTTATTTTAAAGGTGTTTGCACTTACATTGTGTATTTCAGTATTTCTGCAGCACCCTTGCTGTGTTGCATCATTGGTTTATTGTTAGGTTTATGCTTATGTATTATCACAGCAGATGAAAGAAGAATTTCTCGTTTGTTCCTTTTCCTTTCTAAGTGGGATTTTTCTTCAGGTATTTCAATTTCTTTCCTTCTTGCTAAATAGCTGTTCACATACTTTCCTCTGTATGCAAAGAAACTCCTCTGAAGTCCTGTGGAAATACAGAGGCCTAAGGATCCATACCAGTACAAAGAGTGAAGAATGCCACTCTAAACTTCTTCATTCTTTTGTCAGTAAACAACTTTGAGTTAGCTCTTATCAGATAACTGAAATTAACTGTTTCTGCACTGCCAGGCCCTGACACTGCAATAATTATATGTATTCCTAATGTTACCAAGGTGACATTTTCACATTGCCTTCAGTAGAGTCACTCAGGTACTTAAATCTACACAAAGAAAATTTCAGGGAAAAAGCCCTATTTGCAGAAACCTGGGTAGCTAATAAGATCAGCAGCTACAGAATGTCTGCCTGCTCTGCAGCCTGCAGTGAACTTCCTGGCTGATACATTTTTAATTGAAATTGGTAAGCAGAGCCAAGATTTCCACCAAGTCTTTTCTATTTGCACTGCTCTGTGTCAAGTGAGTGATGCCAGTCCTGCCAGCAGAGCAGCAAAGTTTAAGAAACATAACCACAGAAATTAACAGACTTGGAATTCTTTTTGTCAACTGCTTTTGTCTTTTTGAGCCTTTGAGTTGGTGTCATCAAGCTTTTCTTTAAATTATACAGGCTGAAGTCTTAAAAGCAGACAACAGGGATTCTTGGGCAATCAGATTTGGAACTTTCAGGAATCCACTGAAGGTTAAAACAAAAGACAAAGAATTGACAATAATCCATTATATTTTAGCAGAAAACTGTAGAGGACAATAGCATTTCCTCAGTCCCTTTTATTAATTCTTTTTCTGAAGTTCCTCTGCCCCTTCTGGAGCTGGTGGTGGTGTTTGTGCAGATATGCAGCGAGCCTAGTAAGTCAGGTGACAGGTTCAGCTGCAAACTTGCATGAAACAACCAGAATAGTACAGCAGCTTTCAGCCAGCTGACTGCCCTGCTGCAGGGCTAATGCCACCAGAAAGGTGGGCTGTATGCGAGAGAAAAGAGAGGAAAAGGAGATCACGGCAGCCGGGAATCATGCTGAACTGCCTGAGAGGCAGATCTTCAGTGCTGTCTCATTCTCATGGATGCTAGGGAATGGGGCAAGAAAAACTATTTCAGTTTTAGGCCTCTTTCAGGTTTTTTGTGAAAATGGCTTTTGGAAAGCATTCATAATTAGAGAACAGGATTTCTTCACACAAGACAGCTGTCTGTTTAATGAATGTAACTTTTAGTTTTATTTCTCTCTCCCACCTTTATGCCTCTTACCACTCTCAAAGGTGCTTTTCTTCTTAACTGCACTTTCATAAAAATTTACTGCTAATTAATTATCTCTTTTGAATCTTTGTGTTGCAGTAAAAATTTGCTAAATCCTGGAAATAATTATGCAAGCTCCAGGCTGGATCACTTTTCTCTGTAGGCCAGGAGGCAGTGGAGGTAGGACAGTGTGTGTTTCACTTCCTGCTGTCAAGGCTGCTGCCTTGTGCAAGCCTCCCCTCCTGCCGTCTGTTTGAAATGAGGGTAATTTCTACACCACACCAGCCTCCCTGCTGCAGTAATAATTCTTGCAGCCAGACAACTAACCACTGTCACTGCCTCCCCAGCCTTCATCCCTAAGGGGTTTCGTTTCCTGCTCTCTCACAAGATTTCACTGTACATTTTGAATAACTTATTTAAAACCCCACTTAATGTTTTCCAAACAGCACTTCTTTGATTCAACCACCGAGCGACAGAATCACACAATGGTTCAGGTCAGAAGGGACCACAGTGGGTCATCTGCTCCAACCTCCCTGCTCAAGTAGGGCTGTACCACAGCACATGGCACAGGATTGTGTCCACATCATTCCAGTGAGGGAATCTCCAGTGAGGGAGACCCCACACTCTCTCTGGGCAACCTGCTGCAGTGCGTGGTTACCCGCACAGTAAAAAAGTTCTTCCTCGTGTTCAGGTGGAACTTCCCGTGCATCAGTTTCTGTCTGTTGCCTCTTGTCCTATTGCTGGGCACCACCAAGGAGAGCCTGGAGGCATCCTCTTGGCACTCCCCCTTAAGACACTTATAGACATTGACGAGGTCTCTTCTCCACGCCCAGCTCCCTCAACCTGTCCTTGTTGAGACTTGCTCCGGTCCCTTAATTGTTGCCCTACGCAGGACACGCTCCGGGACACTCCAACCCACTGGCAGTGCGCCCCACGGGCCGAGCCCCCGCGCACCTCAGCCGGCCGGACAGCAGGCACGGGCGCANACGCGATGGGGCGGCTGGAGAAGGGGGGTACGGGGAGGGGGGTGTATCTTGGTGCCCGTGCCGCTCCTGCCCTCCGCGGGAGCGCAGCACCGGGACTCGGCAGCGCGGGCCCGGTCGCCCGGGCTATTGGTCTCTCGTCCCGGGAAGGGTCAGGCCGGGGATCTCCGGGGGAAGCGGCGGCCGTGTCCCTGGGCGTGTGGCCGAGGCTGGTCCGTGGCGAAGGCGCAGCAGGGCTGGGAGCCTGGAGGGGCGGCGGAGGGGCCGGTGCCCTGCGAGACCTCTCTGCGTGGATCTCCGCAGATAGAGGAAATCTGCGGGTGAGAGGATGAGTGGACTTGCGCTATGCAAGGCGCCTGTGGTCAGTCTAGTCTGAAAAACACAAAGTGTTGTTGCTTGGGAAGGGATGTCATTTGAGAGTTGGCTTTTTGCTAAGGATATCACCATGTGCCACTCGGTTACTTACAGGTGAGTTAAGAAAGCTTTGGGAAACTTAGCACGTGGAGATGTCACCATTATTCATATCTTGACGTTTTTCTACTCCAATTTCAGCCGTGAATTTAATATAGCACCAATGTCTTGCCAGTCTTAATTTCTTAATTATTTAGACAGAATATGCAGGGTACATACAAGAACACATTCTTTCAATCAGTGTCACTGTGAAGGCACCACTGTAGCAGGGTGAATGTAGCACTAAGGGCAGAGGTTGGATCGCTGGAGGGAATGGGCTGTCCACCTTGCAGAATCTGGGATATGATATTGTTAAATGATGAAAAAAGTGGGTTGGCTTGCAAGAATAACCCATGAGGGTGGCAAAAATTGGTTTTGTGGTTTTGTCAGATGACCACCCTAATTGCAGAATTGAGACAGAAATGAGAAACTATTGTGTAGCTTTTGGAGGGAATTTAGCTACTCTGATGAGTGATTTTTGTTGATGGTGGGGTTTTTGTTTTTGGTTTTTTGTTTGTTTGTTTTTGGTTTTTTGTTGTTGTTTTGGGGTTTTTTTTCTTTTCCCTTGGGTTTGCTGTGTGTCTGTGACTAGAGGAATATTTGAGAGTGCTATGGAGAGACATGCAGTCTCATTTTGGATGCAAATTACTTAAGNTATAGACATTGACGAGGTCTCTTCTCCACGCCCAGCTCCCTCAACCTGTCCTTGTTGAGACTTGCTCCGGTCCCTTAATTGTTGCCCTACGCAGGACACGCTCCGGGACACTCCAACCCACTGGCAGTGCGCCCCACGGGCCGAGCCCCCGCGCACCTCAGCCGGCCGGACAGCAGGCACGGGCGCAGCACGGCCCCGGGGACAGGGGTGCGGCGGGTGCCGGTGTGTCGCTGTGGCGGTGTGCCGGTGTCACTGCCCGGGCCGCGGAGAGCGCATCACGTCAGCGCCCTGCCCGCACATGGCGGCGGTCACATGAGCGGGGCGGGGGCGCGCGGCGGTCACATGACGCGCCGGCGGCGCCGCCTGACGTCCCGGGGCAGCGCGGCCCATGGCGCCCATGGCCTCGCTGCTGCTCGGCGCCCTCCTGGCGCTGCTCCTGCCCGCCGGGGCGGCCGCCGCGGCGCTCCCCGACTCCTTCCAGGACCCGTNGTTGTTGCTTGGGAAGGGATGTCATTTGAGAGTTGGCTTTTTGCTAAGGATATCACCATGTGCCACTCGGTTACTTACAGGTGAGTTAAGAAAGCTTTGGGAAACTTAGCACGTGGAGATGTCACCATTATTCATATCTTGACGTTTTTCTACTCCAATTTCAGCCGTGAATTTAATATAGCACCAATGTCTTGCCAGTCTTAATTTCTTAATTATTTAGACAGAATATGCAGGGTACATACAAGAACACATTCTTTCAATCAGTGTCACTGTGAAGGCACCACTGTAGCAGGGTGAATGTAGCACTAAGGGCAGAGGTTGGATCGCTGGAGGGAATGGGCTGTCCACCTTGCAGAATCTGGGATATGATATTGTTAAATGATGAAAAAAGTGGGTTGGCTTGCAAGAATAACCCATGAGGGTGGCAAAAATTGGTTTTGTGGTTTTGTCAGATGACCACCCTAATTGCAGAATTGAGACAGAAATGAGAAACTATTGTGTAGCTTTTGGAGGGAATTTAGCTACTCTGATGAGTGATTTTTGTTGATGGTGGGGTTTTTGTTTTTGGTTTTTTGTTTGTTTGTTTTTGGTTTTTTGTTGTTGTTTTGGGGTTTTTTTTCTTTTCCCTTGGGTTTGCTGTGTGTCTGTGACTAGAGGAATATTTGAGAGTGCTATGGAGAGACATGCAGTCTCATTTTGGATGCAAATTACTTAAGCTGGTTTAATTTTGTTACTGGCAAGTGGAAATAATTTGCACATAGCATAATCAACAGGTTTCCTTTTAAGATGGACTGCTTCGAAAACATGTATTTGCTGTTGTGCCATGGTGGGGAAAAAACTGCTTTGAAGGATTTATGTCCAGTAATCCATAATGGATAAAAGAAAAAATAAGAACTTGTGCTCTGATAGGTGGGAAGCCCCCAGGGAGTTCAGTGGTGAATTGTCTTTTTGGGTACAGTTGCCAAAAAACTACCAAGGGAGGAATGATTCAGGCAATGCAAACACACTACTGGTGGATTTCTCAGCCAAAAGTTGCAATGTCAGTGTGCAGGACAAGTCCCTGACCAACCTATTTTTGTACTGGCTTAAAACAAGGTTTTTATTTGTTTTACATCTGTTAAGAAAACAGTGTCCTGGGTTTTGTGTGCTGTAATAGGGCTGCTGAAACTGCAGCAGCTGTTGCGTCTGGTGTGTGAATGTCAGAAGGTGGGCAAAGAAGGAAATTGCTGGGGATTAGAAGAGGCACTGGCTCTCCTTTAAGTAAGAGTAGGAAAGCTGTGTTGCAGGGAGGAGGAAAGGTGTCAAAACTGTTTTGCGCAAGAGCTGTGGCATGAGGCTACTTAAACTTGAGTTGGAGGTTTTCATTGTTTGTTTTGTGTAGCCTTACTGCTGCTATGCTTGGATGGTCTCGGGAAAGAAGAAAAGCTTTCATTCTCTGAAACTCTGTCTAATGGCATGGCTTCAGTCACTGATTTTGTTATGCTTTCTTCTTTGTTCTTGTGTGCTCCGACAGCTGACTGTGGCTATCATGTGACTTGCAGTTGGAATTCTTTTTTTATCTTCTGTGTAGAGGTTTCTCCAGGATTGCTGCAGTATGAGTACCTGGGAAAGAGTACAGGAAACTGGGTGGATTCAGGAAGTTATGGGCCAGTTCGGTCTCTCCCAGTTTTTCTTCTTCCCCTTATGTCTTTCATGTTACGATGCAGGAAAAATTCTGGAATTAGAGTTAATTTTGTGACATGTTATTTAAGTCCATCTACTTCAAAGAAATCCTGGCAGTTTGGGTTCGCCTTCTACATAACACTGCAAAAGTTGCTGTGTAATTTTCCTTTCTTAAAAAAATGCAGAATATGTTTTGAGTGTGATGGTAGAACAGCAAATACAAACTGCCTTCTTGTGGGCAGTTTTGCCTGAAAATCTATACTGGATGAGAGGTGATTTAATGACTGGTGATGTTTTTGCCCCCTTGCAAGGATAGGAGCTGGTGCATAACTTCAGTGAATTTTAGACTTACGGATGTAAGAGAATCTCAAACTTCTGTACAACACAGGATTGCTATTACACAGACTTCAAATTTTGGGGTTGTAAGTCAATTCTATTTTATGTTAAATGTGTAGTTTTTAATAACACAACTCCTACAGCTGACTGTACCTAAACTTCTGTTCATTCAAAAAGCTGTATTTTCAGCCTTTGTTGTGAAACCACACTGTGCTCATCTGTGCTGCTTGAAACCCCAAGCTTGGCCTTGGTGAAGAAGCACATGCTGAGTACAGAGAGGTGACCTTTGGGTGCATTCAGCTCTACTAAGTGCTTTGACATATTTAAGTGGGAGATGTCATAAATAAGATATTACTGGACTTACATACCGATGTGAATGGTTGTGTTATGTGCCTGGGAAGCTGTCATTGTAATGTCTGAATGTGATTACTCAGCACATGAGCCACCTCCTAGAGTCTGGCATACTTAAACTTCAGATTTCTACCCCTTTTCTTAAGTATTCTGTGAAATGGTGTAGTACATGTGGTTTAGAGTGCAGCATGAAAGACCAAATATCTTCTGGATGCAAAAAGCAGGAGAGCTTGTTGTGTAGCTGTAAGGCTGTCGTGCATGATGCACATGCAAGAAAACTTGCCTGAAGATACACAGTGTGCGTGGTAGCTGGAAAAGGGGACGGGTGAGCTAGAGCAGAATTATGCATGGGTAGGGATGCATTAAAAAGCTCTTGAGGCATAGTGATGTCTGTACTTTGTGCCATTCAAGCTCTCATTTTCTGTAAGGAGAGCTTGCTTTGACATAGAGATTTCTTTACTGTACACATTCATGTGGAAAGGTTAGTCACATCTAATAGTGATTTCTGTGGCAAGTGAGCTGCAAGCTTCAAATTAACAGTGGCCATTCTGGAAATTGTTCCTGATCTTGTCTGCCCGAGATTGTGCTGGTTGAAACTGCTGGTAAAGAGCTTTGGATACTCATTTAATCTCTGCAGTGTTGTGATAGCTGAGAAGCATCTGGGCACAAAATCGTGCGGATGCATAATCACATGTGGATGTGCTTTCCAGCTCTGTGGTCGTAGGTTGCCTTGTCTCTCTGCCAGGTCGTCTGTATAACACCCCCTCAGCAAAATGAGCTATTTCAGTGCATTCCCCTTAGAGGAAACACATGATTCTTTGCGACTGTGCTTTACAGCCGTTTGGAGCAGGGTGCACTGTTCTTCCAGCAGTCATCCCTTGGGTAACAGTTTGAGAGCCAAAAAGCTTGAACTATTGTTGGAGATCGGTGGCAGTAGTCTCTCTGGTGCTCTGCTGATTTGAAGTGGTTCCCTAGCGTTCAGGCCTCAAAGTGGCTCTGGTGTTGGGATGCACTTGCTGTGACAGGAGTTAGCCTTCTGCACCTTGCTTGACTTCAGTACCTCAGCTTCTCATCACAAAGTAAGCTAGGCTTGCTTTTCCCTTTCTCATGTTATTTTTTTATATTGCTTCTTTGATTTGTTAAAAAAGCAGAGCTCTCATTTGATGTTGCAGCTTGCTGAGAAGTAAATTAATTTTCTTTTTCACGTGATTGTTTCAGTGTCTCAAGAACAATGCTAGGTAGCTGAAAAGGCTGACCTGCAGGCAGGGTTATCCCCAATAACTCGTTTGGACCTTGCTTGCACAACTGCTTTAGACAGTGGTCTGAGCTGGCCCTGCCTCCTTCTGTGCCTCCTGCTGCTGGTGCATGGCCAGAAACCACCGTGAGCCAGACGGGGAACTGGCCAGGCTCAGTCCCCGCTCCACACACATGCACATGCACCTGTTGTTTTTGCTGAGTTAATTTTGAGAGAGTACAGTCCCTCGGCCCAGCTTGTGTCAGGTGCTTGGGCCAGGAACACTGGCAGGAGACAGGAGAGCCTGCCCTGGGGAGATTGACGTGGGTGTATGTTTCATCCCTTAATTGTGGGATAGTTTGCAGTTGGGTGGTTTATCAGAAAATAAGCGTCATGTTGTGGTTTCAGCAAAAATAACTGTTTGACAGTTTTATTCAGGGCAGACAGCATGTTTGAGCCCTGACCTTGAACTGCTCCAGAAATGGCTGTTCAAATGGTTTAATCTGTGAGATGGCATCTGTACTGAGCCCCCTGGATCAGAGGATGCATCACACCCCACCCCACGATCGTGGCTGTTGCTTTTTAAAGGTGCTGATATAACAGCTCCCTAAACTAGCTCAACTGCATTGAAGCAGGATAGCTTAAGCCCTTCAAACAAGATAACTTCGTCTGGCCCTGGCAAAGAGATGATTACATCAGGCATCACCACTGGTGGAGGTGAGTGCTGAGCAGGCTGGAGGAAGCCAGTCCATGTGACTCACATGGTCAGGATGGGCAGTGTGGTTGCCAACAGATTGTTTCCATTATGGCTTGCAGTACAGAGGTCAGCTTGTATCTTACTGGAAAGTAGAGCACATGCAACTTGAAAGTATTCCCAGGTACTGATTTAATGCTTGGAGTCTTACTTGTGTGAAAAATAATTCTTGCTTTTACTGTGAAAGTACTTTGCATCTCTCTGAGAACAGCTGCTTAGGCTACATCTGGGCTGCTGTTACTCGCAATGAATAAATCCCACCTTGCTCCTCCCACACATTACAAAAAAATAGAAGTCTCTGTAATGTCTATGAAAGTAATACTACTCTGAAACTGCACTAGATTTTCACTTCTGTGTGCCCCTGAAGTTGTGGTTTGGAACATGATTGAACATTGGATTTCATATTTCTTTTGTGCAGACTGTTTTGAAGGATTCCTCAACCTTCCCTGTCATGGGGCCTGTTACAAGGCAGAGGGAAGGTCTGGCTTCAGTGGCTGCTTTGCTTCTGTTCTGTAAGCTGCACATCTTGTTTCTGTTTTGCTTCTGGCCTGTGGGTGAACTGACTTGAAGATGCTGATTTCCTCTATTTCATAACATGGAACTGGGAAAGCAAAACCTTAATCTCTGAGTGATAATTCTCTTGTGTGAAGGGCTTAAATTCTCGTTCCATTCACAAATAGATTTTAACTTGCAAGGTCTCTATAAAAACCAACAACACACTCAAGAATGCCCCAGCTTGATCAAAAATGTTGTGCCTTAGTATTATATGTTACCTTTTTGTCATCTTTCAAAACCAGTCAAAGAAAAGAATACTGGAGCCCTTCAGAAATTTTCAGTTCTCAATTTGAGAAATGCTGACTTTCTGGGGCTTCATTGTGAAGAAATTTGGTTTGGATTGAAATGCATTTTCTCCTGGATGTAAAACCAGCTTTGGTTTTAATCTCTTGCTGTTTTCAGAGCCCTTGAAGATAGTCAGTTTCTTCTAACTTCTTTTTTTGTGTGTCGAGAAGCTTTATTCTGTTGCTGAACTTTGGTTATTCTGTACCATAGCTAAATTCTCATCATCTTCCTGCATCGATATTGCCTTTATCCACTTCAGAAATGCAACAGACTAGCTGAGAGAACGAATCAGTATGATTGTAAAAGGTCAGGTCTGCCTGCTTATGAGGAAAGAATAATGGCAAGTATTTGTCCAGGATTGAGACACAGTCCTTGAATACATACTTTTATTGATGTTTTGGGTATGACTCAATACCTGGAAGTTATTTTTGACCCTTATATTAGGATATAAAGCCTCAAATGTAATATTATGCTAATATATATAAAGATTTTCTTTGTTTTCTCAGTTCACAGAGAATGCTCTTGTATTTGTCCTTAACTTGTTCCAGCCATCAGCAGTCTGAATTGAACACGGCTCCTGTAGTACAGGGAATCCAAGAGCCCTGTAGTCAGTAATTAAAATGGAAAAGTATATGCTATCTTACTACTGGCTCTTGATTAGATATGGGATGCACTGGGTTTGAGAGGAATTCTCAGAGGATTTAAAATTTAAAATAAAGTAGCTGAACTGTTGTTGCCCCTTTCCCATCCAAGGACTGGAGTTCAGAGCTGAACAGGAATGGTTTCTCCTCCTGGGGGGACCTGGCGTATGATAATGCTGAGTGGTGCAACACATACGACCTAGAGATTAAGGCAAACAAACCTGATGAGTAAAGCTTCTTATCAACTGAGATTTGTACATTAAGACAAATGCTTCTGTGGGTCGGATAGGTGCACTAAATTTTCTGTGAGTTCTAAATAACAGGAATGCCTAATAAATCACTGTGGTGTCCTCAGTTTTCTGATGTGTTGATGAGTGTGTATTAATCCTACTGAGGTTTCCACTTGGAATAGAAAGGCAGCTGGGGAATCTGTTACGTTGCAAAAAACAAGCGTCCAGAAGATGCAGGCTGCCAGAAGAGGGATAGCTGAGCCAAGGTGACAGCAAACATTTATTGAGTTGTGCTTTTTTAGCAGAGCTTGACCAGAGAGTCCTGACAGTAAGCCAGGCTGTCTAAAGAGCTCCTGGCTCTAAACTAGATGACCTGGGCCTGCCTCAAAACTGAGCAGTGCTGTGTCATGCAACTGACCACATTTCACTGCAGTCATACTGCCTGCTGTGAGGGGAAGGAATCCTTGCTCTGCCTCTGAACTATGCTGCGTTTGATTTTTTTTTCTGATGTTACTTGGATTTGTTCCCAGTTGTATTTAACCTGAGCTTTGTGTTCCTTTCCCAGTTTTTAGATAGCTGGTTTTCTGATAGGCCTGTAGCTAGGCAGTGTGATCTTTCACTGAGTGTCTTGAGGATAACTTTGCTTGGTTTGCAGCTGTTGACCTATATGTAATGCCCAAAGGTGCAGCTGGGCCCTAATAAGCACTGTTAGCATCTTTAGGGTTGAGAGTCTTACAGTATTCAGACCAAATTTTGACCCTGAAGCTGGGGGACTCTACTGCTCTATTCCACTTAGATTTAGCACTTCTGCCACTGTTGTTGGGTGGAACACTAAGGTGCAGTAGTATCCAGCCTGCCAAAGTCATCTGAGAAATTTATCGGGCTGTCAAGGATAACATATCACAGGTGATGATCCTTAGGGTGGCCTTTACAGAGATTTGATGGGGAAGAATGGATAATTGGGGGTTCAAGACAGGGAAAAATGGACTCGATGTTACATTCCACAAGTGGTTAAATCTGTTCTGCTCTTAGTCCCAACAAAATAGCAATTATTTTTGGCATTTACAAATATAGAACATGAATAGGAATTTAAGTTAGTGGTGCTCTTAGGCTTTTACTTGGTTATTTCAGCGACTGGTATCTAGATGGGACACAATTCAGACAACGTGAATACCAACTGACAGGCATTTTTGTCTTTTCAGTTACACTTGGGAAGCAATTGATGCAGACAAAGGGGTGCTTTATAAAATAAATTTCTGTTCTGGTGTTGAAGAGTGTGGAAGAACAAGTGCAGTCTGTGCATATGACATCAAGAAGAATACCCATCTGTCTGTAGGTAAGTAAACAAGTGTCTTGTCGGTAGTTCAGAGGCATGTTAATGGATGGTCTTATAACTATTGCAAAGTTTGATGTGTTNCCTTGAAACTGTGTAAAACTTTGTTTTGTTGTAGATTTACTAGGGGGATTTGGTAAAACATGATCTGATTGTAGATAATGACTTTATGGGACAGTGAAGTGTATATTATGCTCTAGTTAACTGTAATCTAGTGTGAAAGTATGCAAGGCTACCTCCGGTACGGTAAGTGCATCTACCTGTGGCAGGGTACGCACTGTGCACAACTTTGTAAATACTGAACACAGGATAGAGCTTGAGTTACAGCTCTAAAGTATACCCAGCCTAGCCTGATGTAGTGTCAGGTCTTTGTTCAGAGACAGGTTACTCTTTGTAATGCAATCTTGGGAGTATTGCCAAGTATCTGGGGTGTCATCTTCGAGTTATTCCACACAGAAAGGAAGCTAATTACATGCAGTTCTCTGGCTGTGGTTACACTTGTGAAATCTGGTGTCAGCTTCAGTAGTTCACAGATGTCCTTGGTATTCTGAGGAGAGGCGGACTTGTGCATGCTGATCTAAATATGAAACTGGTGTATTCCTGTACATGTACACGTGATTTCATCAGTCAGAAGCACCTTGTGCTCTGAACAGTATTTTTTCATGAGTTCATGTGACTTATTTTCATGGATGTTTGTCGCTTTCAAGGTTGCTTTTGTGTTTTGGCTAAGGAGACAATAATATATGAGTACTGTTCAAGAGGCTTTCTCATAGTTTACTGTAATTTTGAATAGAATAAAATAATAGCATTCTGAAGAGCAGTATCTCTTCAGACTGCTTCATAGTATCTGCACATCTGAAGTCTGATTTAGCATGCTTGCCAATCTTGCCAGCCATTGGCAGACAGCTCTTAAAAGAAGCTATGATTCTTCATTGAATTGCTTGAGCTTGAGCTGCCAGAATGTGGTGAGGAGGAAAGTATTTCTCATCTGTATGCCAATGCACAGCAGCTAGTCAGCTTCCATTCTCTCCACACCCCTCTATTAACAGTAGAGATACTTTGGTTTCAGTCTATGGTCAATGAGTGCTTTTCAAACAAACTGTTAATGTTGGGACCCAGGCTTACAGAATCACTGAGTGCATGAATAAAGGTATATTCAGGCTCCTGAGTTCTCTGGGATGACTGGTTAGATTGCATTTGTATTCAAACTGCAACTGCATGTGGTGTAGCATCTTCTCTGAGGAGGTATGGCATGTTAGAGCACTTGATGCTGCTATTCTTGTTGTACATTTTAGGAATTAAACACATTTTTATTTCCTGCTGATGGGGGTCTCAGCTCATATGCTGTTGAGGCTTCAGTTGCCTGTGGATTAGAAAAGAAAGCAGCATCTGAGTGTCTGTTTTAATGTGCTGCTTTGGGTGAGACTGGAATGTGGCAGGTGGAGCGAGATTGAGGAAGTCTCTTCTCCACAGGGAAGTGTGAGAACTAGAGGCTTGTGTAGGTTTTGTTCCACACTTCTTGTGGAGAGAGGAAGGGTGAACAGAGCTGGGTGATGACTGAGCAGTATCAAATATTCCTCTATATGCAAACCTTGAGTTCCTGAGTGCCTCCATGCTTCTGAGTGGAAGAGGATTTAGCAACAGATATACTGTGGTCTTGCTGAGGCAGTTTGAAATGACTTTCAAAGGTTAAGCCGTGAATCTTGTTCAAGTGGGATATGTTTTTAACTACCCTGCAATAAAGTGCAAAAACTAGGTGAGCAGTTAACATTGTCATTGAATTTTGGTTTTTTCTGTTGGTCAAATTGTCCAAGTTTTGTTCTTGCTCATGCCTCTAAATGCCTTGAAGCTTCATCACCATCACACTGAGTTTAGATCATGCTAATGGATTATCAAACTTATTTGTTAAAAAATAAAAAAAAAATCACTCCTAGTGAGAAAAGAGGAATCTCTCTGATCCAGGTCTAGGCAGGTGTAGACTCCTGGTTACCTAAACCAGCTAAACCACATACTTGTCTTCAAGCAATCCGGATGGCATGAGGTTACCTGTATGCCAAAGCTGTGGGCTGATGAAGGACATCTGTCTGGGGGAAGAAGGGCAGTTCGTCAACTGATAAATTTTGCTAAGTAGTAAGCTTTCTTCAAATATGGGCTTAATCAGTTCTCTTCTTCATTCTTTCACAAAAAAAAAAACTTCACTGCAAACAATTGTTTTGTTTTTTAAATATTAGCTGTGCAAGGGATGACAGCTGTAGGACTGTTCGTTGCTCCCAGCTTTGAGGGGTGTTAAGGCCATATGCTCCGTGGCAGTAATCAGCCTGTATCCCAGGCAAGCCTTTTGGCTAATCTTAACTGTGTGTCAGTGACGTACCAGGGTTTGCATGGAGACCCCAAAGGCCTCTCCTCTGCACTTTTATTGATTAATCCTAGAAGTTTTCAAGGGTAGGCAAATATTTAGTTCATGAACATCAGTGAGGACATAAATGAAATGGTAGTTATTTAACTTCTCAGCTTACCATGACACCTAGTGACTTGTGTGCCATGTACTTGGACTGCTCCTAGAAAATGGAGATATTACTCTAAGTGTCTGTTAACCTGATGGTGGAATGTGCACTTTGTCCAGCTGCTGTAGGATGAGTGGACATGAAATGATAGAATGCCACTTTCTTCTGGACAACTTATTAGGTATCTTCCATGATTGCCTTTTTCCTGCTAAGTAGCTAAACAGATGGAGTCAATGAACAGAAGGTGTTGTGGACAGTGCCTTTGGTACTGATTTAGCACAACTGTGTAATATGAAGTATTTGGTGCTAATTTTTGTGACCAATACTAGCTGATTTGTAGTGTGTTGCTTTGTGGAAACAACATATCTCTGACGTCATGAAGAAACATGAGTGATGATTGTAGAGGGAGCTCGATGCTACAGTAAAAGTGGTTGCAGCTGTGGAAGGAAGCTGATCATGTGAGGGGCTGATTGCCGTGTGAGAAAGGGTGTGATGAGGGGCATGTGCCACTGAAGAGACTTACCAAAACTTTTAGCAAGTTCCCAAACTAACTGTAAGCATGCAAGGGGGAAGAGAGCATACATGTTGGCCTGTAGTAAACAAGATATACTGGCTGAACTTGTTTTTTCTTGAATATTTAACTGAGAAAATTGGATCAGCTCAGAAGTGCCTTTAACCCAATGTACTCTGTTTTTAGCACAGAGAGAAGCTAGTGCTTACAGAGCACAGAGTCCTCAGATGGTGCTGCCATAAGTTCCCTGCTAAATGTGGGCTTGTAGCTGTATACATTTATAACTGGGGAGGTTTTAAGTCATGTGCATCTTGTTACTGTATACATCTCTTGCCTAGAAAGTTGTGTTGGCTTCCTTCTGCTAATCTGTGGAAGAAAAGAGGACACCTTGACAGTATCTTCTAAGCAATCACGTGATAAGTAACACTCTTGCTCTCAAAGTAGTATGGAGCTCTTAGGTTTAAGACAGCTGCATGGCACTGTGGCTAACATCAGTGCTCTAAGCTGTAGAACCTGAAGATGGCCTTTTGATAACACAGGGAATAAAAAAGGCACAAACCATGTGTATCATCTTTCTGCTCAGTTTTTTGACTTCTGTTCTCTAGGCTGTATTAAATGGGTGCAGTGTAGTTTTGCTTGCCTTAAGTGAGGAGGTAACAGGTTGGACAAAATTCCTACAAGTGTATTTTTTAAAAAAACATTTGGTCTAGGTGCAAAGCTGCTATCTGCAATGCTTACAGATTTGACTTGCTTTCTCCCTAGTGTAGACATAAAATAAAATGGAAAAGGGGAAGCTGATCCATGCTCACATTTTACAGCATTTTCTGTAGTTCAAACCAAATTCATTGCAGAATTAAAATCTATTTCTCAAAACAACAACAACAGACAAAAAACAAAAACAAAAAAACCACCAAAAAACCCCAACAAAACCGAAAAAACCCAAAACAAAACAAAAAAACCCCCCCCAAAAAAAAACCAAACCAGGCTGAAGTTAGCAGGTAAGGTCTAAAAGTGGTTGGTGTTTAATATTAACCAAAATGGGCTTGAGCAGGAGCATTTCAGTGACCTGAGCTGGTGCTCGTCATGACTTGAAATGTTGAAATGTGCTCCACCTTTCCCCTTCATGTCAAGTACTGGGGAGGAGAACAGTGTGCAGTGACAAAGCACTGCCCCTACTCATCATGCAGCATGTGAGCTGTGCTAAAGGGGATGGGGGATGTGGGGGATTTGCACTGAGGCAGTGGATCTGTGCTGGGTTTGTCTGCAGAGGGTGCCAGTGCATGGGCACCAGTGTGTTCTTCATTAAGTAGATTAAAGATTAAGTGGAGCCAGCAATGTGCACCTGCAGCCCAGAAAGCCAGCTGTATCAAAAGCAATGTGGCCAGCAGGTCAAGGGAGGTGATTCTGCCCCTCCTTTCCCTCTGGTGGGACTGCACCTGGACTACTGCATCCAGTTTTGGGGTCCTCAGCACAGGAAGGACATGGACCTGTTGGAGCAGGTCCAGAGGAGGGTCACAAAAATGCTCACAGGGCTGGAGCACCTGTCCTATGAAGACAGAGTGAGAGAATTAAGGTTGGTTAGCTTGGGGAAGACTCCAGAGAGACCTTATTGCAGCATTCTACTGCTTATAGCAGGCTTATAAGGAAAACGAGGACTTAGCAGGGCCTGTAGGTACAGGACAAGAGGTAATAATTTTAAACCAAAGGATTCAGACTAGATATAAGGAGTAAATTTCTCTATGATGATGGTGGTGAGGCAATGGAACAAGTTGTCCAGAGAGGTTGCAGATGCCCCATCCTGAAAATGTTCAAGGTCAGGCTGAACAGGGCTCTGAGCAGCTGATCGAGTTGAAGATGTCCCTGCTTATTGGAGTGGGGTCCCTTCTAAGCAAAAACCATTCTATGATAGACTCTCTCTAATCTTGTGCTGATGCTATTATTATAAATGGTATAAAGGCTGAGAAACTGATAAATAGAAACTCGTAGGAGGAGAGAGTGAATTATGATTGAAACTAGTTGGTAACAGCTTTCCTTGTTCCTAAGAAGCTGACTGGATTGTAGTAGCACCTGCTGTTGTACTTTCTTAAAGATTTTTAGCAAACACTTTTTAAAATAAAAGTACAAGTGTGATTAGAGAGTCAAATACTATCTTAACTTGGATCTGCTCTTCCAAATCTGAAAATCCTCAAAGATTTTCGGTTTTACTGTCTTCAAGTGAACTGGTATGTCTTGTGCTGCTCAGCGGTTGAAACTAGACCCTGTCTGTTAAGCTTCTTATGAAGGTGTTGTATTATAACACCCTTTTTTCCTCCACCTTCTCATTTTTAAACCCTAGGTGACTTAGCCTTGCAAAAAGTTTCTGAAAGTCTTCTGGAGCTCAACACTACACGTAACTGCTTGCAGCAAGGCAGTGAACACCAAATTCAAAGCAATATTAACTTCCTCTGTGGGAAAACACTGGTAAGTCTAAATAATGTGCTATTATCTTCAATGGAAATGACAAGTAATTCTGACTTGCTTTTTAAAGAGACTTGCTGTAGTTTTGGATGTACTGATTACTGAGCTTCACAGCTTAAAGAAGAGCCAGTTACATTTTAGTGTTAAGTTAAAGTCATAATTTATTGTGGTTTTCAAAATTCAATCCTGGTTGAAAATTGCTGCAGGTCTGCAGCTTAGCTCTGGTTATGGGCTCTTCTTTGTCTTTAATGTTTTTATATGGTTGGCACTGTAGTATTTTATTAGCTTAATATGGAGGAATGAGTCAACAGTGTGCAGGGTACCATAACAGTGCGAGCTGTTGTTTAATTGTTGGCTGTGCCTTAGCTGTGAATCTGGCAGGACTGTTTAATAGAACAGTATTGAAGAAAATGACTGACCTCTGTTATGGGGCAGCCTAGTTGACAGCAGTAAGCCTTAGGCTTGGTCTGCACATTGTTGAACTAACAGTGCTTATACAGCCAGCTGGGCTTCTGAGGAACTAGTTGTTTGTAAGAATGTGTTTCAAGTGTGATTGGAGATCCCCAAAAAGTTTCTAGGGGCCTGTGTGCATGCAGTTCACTTCAAAGTGTTTTTGGAGTTACACCCTCCACACACTTAACAGATACAGGAACTCACTACGGACTGTGATCGGTTCACGTATTTGTGTATCTGGGAGAAGTATTTATTGGTGCTGCTCTTGGCACTGACAAGGCTGTTGCACACCCCCTCTTGGAAATCCAACCAATTCAAACAAAGTGCCAGTGCAGCAGAGACTCAAATGCTTCTTGTTCTGTTTCAGCAAATGACTCTTTAAACTAAATTAAAAATTATTGCTCAACTTCAACTGTAACACCAGATCATACTGATCTTCAGGCTTCTTCTAGTTAGCTCAGTTCTAATACCTGTTCATCTCGTGACATAGTAAAAGGATTTTGTAATAGTGTCTGGAACAACTTGTTTTGTCCCCTTTTATGGCGGGGTTTAATGAGAGAGGAAATCAGTTTAAATGTGCTAAACTGCTTCTAGCTGAGATGGTGGAGGGCAAAGTGAAAAATTGTTGTGTTTTCACTGAGAGACATTCAGTTGAACATCCAGCCCTGAACCATGGTAGAACCCCCACCTTGAAATATATACAAATGTGTATAACATGAGCCTATAAAAATAGGCAGTCAGGTCAGGGATATTCTTTCTGTGTAGCAGAAGAGGCTGCTAATCAGTTGTTTCTGTAGGATAAAAGGGAACTGATAAACCATGCATTGCCTCACTGTGTTAACATATTTATATGCATTTCTCTTGGTGTCTTCCTTTCTAGTAAGCAGATATCACTGGTGCTTCTGTCACTATCAGTTGGCATAGTGAGCACTTCTAAAAGATGGAATACAGTTACTGCATCCTAGGACTGGATATGTTGATTATTGGTGCATATGCAGACTATGGATTTGGCATCCTGCATCTTCCTGAGTTGCCCAACAAAGCTGTTATATAACAATCTTGCTGTTAACCAGTGCTATTAAGAAACTGTATGCCCTTGTTCTTTGATGTGCTGTAATCTGTTTTTCTTAATCTCTTGAATAAACTTCCTAATGTCTACAGATGTAAAATAAAATCAGTCTGTTTTTCAAAGCATTATTTTTTCTTACTTAAAATAGGGTACCCCTGAATTTGTAACAGCAACAGAGTGTGTGCACTATTTTGAATGGAGGACCTTTGTGGCTTGCAAGAAAGACTTGTTTAAACCTGTGAAAGAGGTAATCTATGTACTATCCCTGCAGAAGTTACTCTTCATGTACTTGACAATTTTACTCTGATTACCTGCCCCCCTCCCTAAATTAATCCGAACAACCTCCATAAACCTATGTTCTTCATAGGTGTGTAAAGCACAAATGTTGGATGTTGGTGGAGCTGAGAATATTAAAGAACTCTTGAACCTTTTTTGTGCATTGGGTGGTTGTTTATAGTAAAGCTCATTTAAAAGCTGGAGCAAATGAGTCTAACTTTGGATGCCTCATTTTAATCAGCATGTCTAGCTTTGAGCTTCCAGAAGTAAAAAAACTTTACCACATACTAACTGGGCTTCATATATGCCTGTTCATCACTTCCCCCTACTTGTGTAGCATGGTTTGCATGTCATTTTTTTTGTTGTTGTTCTAGGTCCCTTGCTATGTGTTTGATGAAGATCTCAAGAAACATGACTTGAATCCTCTCATCCAAGTTTCAGGACACTACTTGGTGGATGATTCTGATGATGATTCCTTGTTCATAAATGTCTGCAGGGATATAGGTTTGAATGGTTGTTTATGTCACCTGTCAGTGTGTAAATTTCTTGTAATGTGGTTCTTCGCTATTGTCTCCATTAAAGTTGTCCTACATCCAAAGATCAGTATTTCAAGACTTAGATAATTATTTTGAACTCCCTACTCTCCAAGTATTGAGGTGTTCAGAGATATGCCCCTTCTGGATGTGCAGGTACTGTTAGTACAGTTTAAGTCACTTTTTCTAAGTGGGAGAGGGCAGCTTGTCTTGTATCTGTGTTTGCTGCCAAGTAGGACCAATATTGTTCACAGGGCTTCATGTGCTCCAAGTTTATTCCTTTGGACTCCAGATTGTTGCTCAGTTCCTGATGAATGTCCTGAGGTACATCTAAAGCATCTAAGTGCATCTAAGCACTGTTTAGGTGCTTGCCTAAGTACTGGTGCATAGCTAGCACTTCCCTCTCACTTGAGAGCTATATGTATAAGGAATTAAACCAGCAAAAACACATATTTGAAACTTGCTGAAAAGGTTAGTTTAGCTGTATACTCCCACTGCGATTTTTACTTAGCAGTTAAATATGTGTTTTGTGCCCCTGTTAAGGGTTAAATGCTTCTAGTTTTAGTGAGAGGTCTATTCTTTTAAACATCTTACTAGTATGAAACTTTTTGCTGACAGCTTTGAATTAGATGGTTAATAAGAAACAAAGAAGGGGATAAAACCTTCCCTGTAAGGAGGAGTTACCCCTGACTTGGTTGTGGGGGAAAAAAAAGAAATACTTGTCACACTTCTGGAAGTTTTCAAAGCCCTGTGTATCCAGCAGCAGTACTAGCAACTAGCTGCAGCTATTTTGTCAGGAAGGATGAATTTGCTGTCCCCAACCAGGGCAGCACGAATTACCACAAGCACTGCAGGTTTTGTCTTGTCAGTTTTACACTCTAATGTAGCCCGTTTTTTAGAACTATTTTTAGAAGAAGCCACAGATGAAATGGCAAGATACTTCAGGTAGAGCAGTGCTTAGAAACTGAGTCCTGTAACTTCTTTTCTATGTGCTATAACCAGGAAGTTCAAGTGGAGAGACCAGAAAGTGCCCTGCTGGCAGTGCTGCTTGCTTGTTACATGATGGTCTGGCATATGATGTTGGCCGTCCAAAGGAGCAGCTGAAGCTTCAAGACAAAGACAGGTATGCAATTTTTGTGGTAATACTTCTGTGGGCACTTCGGTCATCTGGCCTGGAAACAACACTCTTGGTAACAGATGAGTCTCCTAAAACTTGACATTAATACCTCTTCAGTGTTGAAGCATTAGCAGAAAACTATTTAAAAATACTGTCAGAGCAGTCTGTCAGGCCATAGCAGATCAAATTTTCTCCTTTGTTGTGAGAGACTCCTTTTTACAGAATTGCAGAACTCTTAGAAGCAAGGGATGATTAGTGCTCTCGACCCACAAGCAGTAGGGTAAGATTTGGTCCTATCTGCCTACTGTCTGAGGGCCCACAGGCCCAATGCACTTGGCTCACTCTACTCCCCAGGAGTACTTTAAAAATTGGGAATAGGACCAGATGCTGCCTTTCTGTGGTGTGGCTAATCTGAAGCCAGAATGTCACTGCTCTGGGAACTGTTGTCTTCTGCCTGTTAAACTGCATAGAGTAATAATGCAAAGCTGGGAAGTTGTGGTGATCATCCTGTTCTCTCATCCAAGTCATCTTGCTATTTGTATCTCCCTGTCAGAGAATTACCATGTTTTATTCTCCTACTCCTGCTTCACCTGATCTGACCCAGTTGCCTTGCTCCTGTCAATTTGCCGATGAGTTCATTTTGCTGTTAATTCTGGGGGCAGAATGAAAAGAGTTTATATGTAGAGAGGTGATAAAGTACAGGAATGTGGCAAAACCTAAGTGGGTACTGCTTTCAAAAGTTGCAAGAACATTTACCGCATCTGCTCTCCAGCAGTAGTTTTGAGAGCAAAACTGCAACTATTATGTGTTCCTGTGATTATCAGCTAAATTTTTGCTACAATCTGAGTCACAAGGCATTCAGCATAGTGTTAACTAGGGTACCAGAAGATACTATATTAAGTAATTTTGCTGGGACTATTTTAATTTTTATTTTTAATTAACTCTTAAGATTAAAGGAATGAGGATCTCCCTAGAAGTTGCTTTCAGGAGCAGGGCTACATTGGTATATTCTGTCAGAGTGTCTAGCAAAGATTGAGCATTTCAAGAATATCCTTCTTCTGTAGAGTGTGGTGTCTTAACTGTCTTTTTGGTTTGTTGTTTTCTATTTCTAGGTTGATATTGAGTTATGAGAGACAATACAAGCATGATGAAGAAAGGCCAGGCTTCTGCCTAGGCCACAATCCAGCAGTGACAATCACTTTTGTTTGCCCATCAAAGAGGGGAGAAGAGGTAACTTCAATGTTTTAGTTTGTGTTGACTGGTTGGTCTTTAACGTTTTTATTTTATTATTTTTTGTTATTCAGATCTGAAGAGAGCGTAAGTATTCCTGGCTTGTAGTGTGTAAAGAGTGTGAGATTCTAGATGTACTCCTCAAGTCTTCTAGAACTTAAGAAATAACAAGAACCTGGATAGAATTTCCCCAGGAGTATGTTGTCTCTTGTATTGGTGAATTTGGTTGTCCCTTTACAGGTTCAAGGCTTTTCTCTAAGCATAGGATGGACTTAGTGCAGAGTTAATCCTGGGCACATTGGCACAGAGCTTTGCTTGCTAATGAGCACTCTGCCTCTTCAGTCAGGCTGGGCATGCTTATAGCTGTTGCCTGTTAACGTGGTTTCTTTGTTAATCTGTTCTTCTTCAGGGAAAAAAAAGTAGCTAGTAAGTGTCATTGCATGGCAAGAGTCTGTCACTTACTATGCAGGCTCATGAATTCTTTTTAACTTTAAGTAAAATCTGTAGTGTTCAGCAACAACTCAGTTTATGCAGGACACTGTTTTAGCCTAACTTGAATGCAATGTCACGATCACTTCAGTGTAATGCTGGGTAATTTCAGCAACCTACACTCCTTGAATTGGGCAATTGCTAATGCTCTGCCATTTCATATAGTGATGTATTTCATTGCAGGTTAGTGAAGAGGGAACTCTTGTCTGGCTAATTTTTGGTTTAATGTCTAGTCCCTCATCTGACCTAGATAAGTACTGCACTTCACTCTCATTGCTGCAGAAATAAACCTGCTGCAGAAAGTCACTTTGTGCTACCTTGCTATAGCTATGCACTCTTGTAGGATGAGTAATATTACTGGTGATACTTGTGCCTGTAACTTACCTCATATCTGTGTATCTGCCAGTTGCTCCAGTGGATGGCAGAAATACAGATTTATGAAAAAATTTGAATTTCTAGTGTTTCACTTTAAAGTGAGGAAAACCAAGACTATTGCTTCTCCCGGACGTGCGAATATATATCATGACAGAAAACTCATCTGACAGAAGTGTTGGCTGAAGAGTTCTCAAATATCTATATTTTGATTTGGACCGAGGGAATCAAAGTTGCTAAAACACCAGCGTCTAAAAGTCTATTTTGCCTTCAGAGAGCATTTGACCTCTATTTCCTGCATTGAGGACTTCTCTGAGGCAAACACAATCCAAGCTTAGGCCATTTGGGTTCACATCTTTGCTTTTTCCAACACGTTAAGGAAAAGTACTTTTGAAAGTGGTATTACTTTTGCTGTCCTTCTCCTAATGTTTGATGCTTTACTTCTGCTTGGACTTGTAATAATTTGCCACATCATTTATACGACCTGTTTTGTTTCTTCCCAACACCTATTTCTGAGAGGCCAGAAACAATGTTTGCACATCTTAAATAATTTAGAGGTGAAGTAGTTGTTACTGATCTTAGAGGAATGTGATACTGTTGCTTTAAAGATTATATTTCAAGTAATTCTACTTATAATTTAATTTCTGTTTACTTCTGTTTTAGAGTGCAGGTCCCAAACTTACAGCAAAAACAAACTGCCGGTATGAAATTGAGTGGGTTACTGAGTATGCCTGTCACAGGGATTACCTGGAGAGTAAGAACTGTCTTCTGACTAATGAGCAACATGATATCTCCATTGATTTAAGTCCACTTAATCAGTTTTCAGGTAAGCTCAGTATTTTTCTTTTGTTTCTGCGGTTTTTACTAGCCAGTTTTGCATTTCCTTATTTAGGGACAGAAAAAATGTCCTGTGTTGGTATTTGGAGTTTCATGTCTGTCCTGATGTGTGTTAAAACACTTTTTTTTTATTCATTCAGAATATGTCACACCATATGCAGCCAAAGATGACAAAGAGGAGTATTACTATTACTTGAATGTATGTGGGAAAACCACTGCAGGTAACTGCAAGGACAGTACAGGATACGTTTCATCTTGCCAAGTAAAACTTTCAAATAACCAGCAAAAAGTGGCAGGAAGATTTGCGAACCAAACCCTAAGGTGTGTAAATGCTCTTTAGCCCTGCAAACTGGTCTGATTGGTCTTTGTTTCCTGCTTTGGTGCTTACTTACTTGTCACGTAATCAACAATTGATACAAAATGCAAGCATTTTTGGTCACTTTTTTGTTAGAAAAACTGTAACAGTATAGCAGGATAGCATTAGCAAACAGAGGAGTCAGTGAGGTTGGCAGAGGCTGTTGTCTAGACAGGAAGACTTCCGCTGACTTTGTCCCAACTGCAGGTTGTGCTGCACTGCCCGTTGTCCCCCTTTCTACATGTTTTACATGTAAAGCAGTATCAGAAGAAGCTGATTCCCAAGTGGCATATAGGGACAATAGTTTGCATGAGATTGTAAAGCAGAGATTAATTCATGTAGATATGATCTTCTGTTTTGTCTGTGACAGGTTTGTTGCAGTGATCTTCCAGGAAGTATTACTTCCTCCTCTTACAGAAACACAATATACTAGTGGGAATAGATATCCCACCATACCTAGGGGAGCTTTGGAGCATTCTTTAATTTCTATAGAAATTAATGGAACATGATCAGAAAAATCAGTGGATGTAAGCCTTTGTTGCTGTAGAAATGTAATTTTTGATGTTGAACTAGCATTTGTTTTCCCTTGGAGTGAGACAATTAATAAATGAACAGAATGTGACTTCTGTTATGTGAAGAACACTGTGTGATTGTCTGACCCCATGTTTCTATCTAAAACTGACTTCTTACTCAGGTACTCTGATGGGGATCTCACTTTAATTTATCCGAATGGGGATGCATGTAGTTCCGGCTTTCAGAGAATGACTGTCATAAACTTCGAGTGCAATGAAACAGCAGGTGAGTTCCACAAGCTGTGACAGCTCTGCTCAGGGTTTGACTCTAGTGCTTGCTAGTAGACCTTATGCTCAAATGAATGCTTGCTTTGAGCCACAGCTAACACAAGAAATAAATATTGTTACATTAAGCAGTAATTTCGATGGCTGGTAGGATGTGCTGTGTAGTAGCACTGCTAGTCTAAATTTACACTGATGATTGAGAAGATGGAAGTATAAAAGAGCCTTTTTTTCTTAGCCAACATTAAAAAACCAGAAATAAAAGTCCTTTGCAGCAAAAGGACTTTTTGTCTGCTTTGCTCATTGCTAGTCCTCAAGTCTCCTTGCTTTTTTCCCCTTCCCCCACTAGAAACCTCATATCTGTTAATCTGTTTTTCATGTTAAGGTAACGATGGCAGAGGAACTCCAGTATTCACCGGTGAAGTTGACTGCACCTATTTTTTTACTTGGGATACAAAATATGCATGTGTTAAAGAGAAAAAAGATCTCCTTTGCAGAGTTACTGATAAGAGAAAACACTATGACTTGTCACCTCTTATCCGCAGCTCAGGTATGGCAATAAAAACTAGCTTTCAGTTACTTCTACAGTCCTGAGTTTACATACCATCTCCAGGGCAATTCTTTAGCTGAAAATTAGTCAGCTTTTGTTGTTCTTAGTGAATTTCTGGGATGCTGGTGTTTTTTTCCCTCATTCCACACAGACTGAGTGCCTTAGTAGCCATGTGCATGACTGCCTTGTTTGCTGCTCTATCATAAGTGGTTTTAAGTCACAGAATCACAGTTTGGGTTGGAAGGGGCCATTAAAGATCATTTAGCCTGACTCCTCTGTTGTGGACAGGCACACCTTCCACTAGACCAGTTTGCTCCAAGCCCCATCCAGCCTGGCCTTGAACACTTCTAGGGAGGGAGCATCCACCATCTCTCTGAGCAATCTGCGCCCGTCAGGATCCACCATGGCTCAGCAGCTTCCACCCAGTGGCTTGTGCAAAGGGGATACCTTTGGGCCCATCCAAAAATGGCAGGATTTGGCAGCTATGGCTTCAGGGGACAGCTGCAGGTGGTAATCTCAGCTGGTGGGGGAATGGAGCTGCAGTCAGGGCTTCTGTGTGCTGGGGGATGCTCTGAAGGACAGATCATCACACAAATGTGGGATACCCTATAATAAAAGGCATTTTGGCATGGAGATGCTGAAACAATTTAGCCAGATGACTTGTTCTTAATGACTGTCTATATTTCAGAGGCAGCCCAGAACTGGGAAGCTGTGGACAGTAGCTTTTCAGAGGTAGGAAGGAAACATTACTACATCAATGTCTGCCATAAGGTGTTGAAGAGCGGAGGAGCTTTCAGCTGTTCAGATGGTGCTGCTGTTTGCTCTGTAGGTGAGTCAGGGGTTTTTTTTGATGGTGTTTTTGGAGTTTTTTTGGTTCACTGTTTTTTTTAAGCCTCTGAAGGCTTGGCACTGCTTGTGCAAATGGGGTTGGTTGTCCTGAGTGCCTTCATTTATTTGAGGAAACAGAAGTTAGGAGCATGTTTCTTTTGTGATCTCAGAGACGCTTGAAGAAAGAATGCACAGCCTTTTCTAACTAAAGAACCATAGGCTTTGCAGCATGGTTTGGCAAGGTAAAATCAAACTCCTAATGATGTTTTCTTGTTAAGTAGACAAATGGAAAGTCTTAGTATCTAACAGAAGCTTCACTTCTTTTCAGAGAAACAAAAGTTCTGTATTTACTGTTTTTACAGATAAGCAAAACAACAGTAAGAATCTTGGAACGTTTGTATCTTCTCCAAAAAAGGTTGGAGAAAATATTCAACTTATCTATGCAAATGGAGACAGCTGTCCTTCTAAAGAAAAAGAAAAAATCCAAACGATCATCACTCTAATATGCAGACCAGGTGAGAACATCCACACCCTGTTCATTGATCCAGTTAAAAACTGAAGTCATCTAATAAGCCTAGACATGAGTGCTAAATATTAGCATGTGCTTTTGTTTTCTATCTCTTTCTATGCAAAAGCTTGAAACATCAGGGTTTGTTTAGTAGGATGATGGCAATGTAATTGCAGGTATTTAGTTCTTTTTACCTTTTATGCAAGTACTCTTTAAAAACTCTTGAAATAAGATTCTTCCAAACATGATTAAATTATGCTTAAGTGTTTAAAACTCCACAAATATCTGGAAGCGATATACGAAGCACTTTCTTTCTCTCGATTGTCTTGATGGGAAAGAGTAGTTCTGAACTGAGACAAAATACTTTAGCCTTCTTTTCCAAAAAATATGGTTTGTATCTAAACTGCTGGTAGTTTATGAAAGGCAGAAACATTTGCGAAAGTTGATATTGTTCATGTTGATTATAATAGCCTGCTAGTTAACTATCTCCCAGGAAAATAGAAAACCTGTGTTCCTGTACCTCAGCCTGAGGAACTTGAAACTTCCAAGTGTGCTGGCTGTTAGGATCAGATTATGTACTATTTGCTAATAGAGCTATTGCTTTGTAGTAAAAGACCATTTTTTTTATATCAAAGTAGATATTTTTTCAAATATTGTGATAGTTCTCAGGAGCAGATTGAGCCCTGCACCTTTACTTCTGGGGTAAACTTTTACTTTGGGGAGGAGGATGCAAAGACTTTGTGAAAAATATTTTTGGTTCTATTTTTAAAGAAGAGATACTTTAACAGTTACCTTGGTCTGCTTTTGAGGAGAAATTAGTTTCTCAGGTGTAGATTCCTAGTTCCTGTTGGCAGCCTGGCTGTCTGTATGCATAACACATTGCTCTTGTGATACCAGGTGATCTAGAAAGTGCTCCAATCTTGATGGCTGAGCGTGAGTGTTCATACGCATTTGAGTGGTATACTGCTGCTGCATGTGTCCTGTCTAAAACTGAAGGAGATGACTGTCAGGTGTCTGATCCTCAGGCAGGTATGTATTTTGTCCTTATGATACCCAAGAGGAAATTGAGTCCAGGCTAATGCTAAATACCCACAGTTTTAAGTACATGCATGTGGAAGATCAGAACAGCATGAGCTTAGTGCTCCCCTAGTGAATGTAGGAAAATAGATGTAGTGTGTATTTAACTGAATTAGATCTCTCTGTATAAGAAACCATGCTTTTTCTTTGTCCTCTTTGTTTCTGGAACAGTAATTACATAGAAGGAGACTTATTCAGGGGGAGGTGAACTAGCTATGTGACTGACTGAATCAAAACCTGTGAGAGATATTAGGACAAAACTGAACTGATACAGTTTATTCCTTCCTGATTAGGCTTCTCTTTTGATTTATCACCTCTGGCCAAGGCAAAAAATTTCTATACAGTTAATACTAAGGAGTACTTGTTTTACATAAGCGTCTGTGGCAGTCTGCCTGATGACCAGTGTCACACAAAGTCGGCAGCGTGCCAAGTAACGCAGAGGTGAGTAACTAATTCTGTTGTCTGTAAGGGAAGATCTCTCGTTGTGTGATGTGTTGTCTGTGTGCAACAATGAACAATTTGCATGTAAAGTAATTACTGGGCTACCTGTAATAGATTCAGGTAATTAGCATATCATTTGCAGTAATTACACTGCCAACTGTTTCAAGCCAAATGCACATATATGTAATCTTGCTTACAGCTAGCTTGTGAGAGGGAATGTGCCCATTGCTCTCCCTTTTGTTATCCGTAGGGACTGTAAACTCTAGATTTACTGCTGCAGCTGTATTAAGGCGACCTATAATCCAGAGATTGAGAGTCAGCTCTGTTCCAAGAGCTGGCCTAAAGAATGTGAGCTTGCTGCACTTGGGATGAGCAGGGCCTGCCTTGGGTGAAGCCCAGATCTTGGATGTTGTACCATATGGCCTCAGGTTGTGCCAGTGGAGGTTTAGATTAGATAGTAGGAAAAGTGTCTTCCTATCAGGCATTGAAGCAGGCTACCCAAAGAAGTGGTGGAATTGCCATCCCTGGAGGTGTTAAAAAAAATGTGTGGATATGGACTTGAGGACATGGTTCAGTGGTAAAGATTTGTTGGTGGTGCTAAGTTGATGGTTGGACTTGATCTGGGAGGTCTTTTCCAACCTTAATAATTTTATGATCTCCCTTACTAAGTGGGCTGTTGCAGGCATGGTCCCAGTATGTACTGCTACTCTGACAGCATCATTGCTTTTGTCTCCTACAAACTATGTCTGAGGTAGTATCTGTGCATTTCAGGTTCCAGGTCACCTGCTGCCAGAGATGGGGTACAGTGCAGCTGTACTTGGCTCTGAGTTACTCTCCAACCAAGGACAGTTCACTGTAGACCCTAGAAATGTTCTTCAGAGGAAGATGATCAAGCTAGGTCTGATAGAGTCAATGCTAAGTCAGTGAAGAAACACTCCTGAACCAAAGATACCTAGCAGAGAACTGTTGTACCCAGAGTGCTGGGTCTTCATTGCCCATATGTAATCAGATGAGGCCAGTTTGACCCCAAGATGAGGATGTCTGCGGTTTGAGGGTGTCTGCAGTTTGACTTCCGCTTTGGAGAATGAGAACTTGATGGTATTTTCACCCTTTTAGAGAAGGGAGTATTAAAGTTTTCTAGATATCTAAGCAATATGTAACTTCCTTTCCTTTTCCAAGGAGGACATCTGTTCATGTTTAAGTTTTGTTTTGGCAGCATTCTTTTTATCCCAGCTCACTGAGGTCTAATCAACCTTAGTTTATACAAGACACCATAATAAGACATCATAATAACATGGTTACTATTTGTAAGACTTCTCTTAGAGACAATTAATTTTGCATTCTGTTCGCTCTCAAAACTCACTTTTTCTTTTCTAGTAATGACCAGTCTTGGAGTCTTGGACTGCCCAGTTCCAAACTTTCCTATTATGATGGCCTGATTCAGTTGACCTACAAAAATGGTGCAGCATACAACAATGAGAATAAAACACCGCGCTCTACCCTTATAACTTTCCTGTGTGACCGTGATGCTGGAATAGGTCAGCCTGAGTATCAGGTAAGAAGTTCTGTATGAAGAAAGGAAGGATCTCCATCCTAAAATACTGACAATAGCTACTAGGTCAGTACAAGCAGAGTGTTATGTGTAGAAATACCCAGTATCTACAAAGCAGACTAAAAGAAATAGTTTTTTCTCTTGGTCTTTTTGACTCTTGTTGCAGCCATAAAGCTTTCTTTGACCAGTGAACAGTAAGCTGTTTGCCTGGATCCAGATTCTTACCTCACTCTCCTCTAGTCCCTGGGCCATGTAATTATTAGTGCTTTTGATTGTCTTGTATTTCTAGCTGGGAAAAAACCAAACTGGCTGAGAAGTAACAGATGGTAGGACTGTGTACACAGCAGACAGCGGTTTAACAGAACCAGAGCAGGCTTTTTTGTCAAGACTATTTTTGGTGACACAGGGAATGACAAGATCTATAACAGGACAGACCAACACAAAGCAATCTGAGAAGATATGTCCCAAAACCGAGGGGAGATACCAAGCTTGACATATAAAGCAGTAGCTGTGAGTCACAAAGTTGTCAGTGTGGAAAGCTCTCTTACCTTTTCTGCTCATTTGTAGAAAGAAGATAACTATACCTACAACTTCAGGTGGTACACTGAACACGCTTGTCCAGAAATTCCACTGGAATGTGTTGTGACAGATCGCAACACCATGGACCAGTATGACTTGTCAAGGTAGGAAAGTGACACGTGCAGTGTTAATTTAACTATTCTAATTTGGTGTTTTGATGGTTCTGGCTAAAGTTGGTTTCGTGTGTAGACAGCACCAGAAGCTTTACCTGTTGTGACGGTATTGACTACAAGTATGTTGAAATCCCTCTAGTATGTTGGCTTGCCTCCTAGGATGTAAACTGGCTTTTTGGGACGGTTTTGCTTATAAAAACATACTATCTTGTCAGCTGTGCTGTGTCCCAGGAGTATTCTTTCTAATTGTAGCACTTAAAAATGAAGGGGAGAAGTTAGTCAGGAGTGCCTTAGGGTTTACTCTGATTCTTGAGACTGAGAAAGCTAGAGAGAGTCTATGAAGCATGTGTGTTTAGAGCAGAACTTTCTCTTTCTGCTCAGATTAGCAAAATCTGAGAAGAGAGGTGAAAACTGGTATGCCATGGATAATTCAAGACCAAGTGAGCGCAAGAAGTACTACATAAATGTCTGTCGACCCCTGATTGCTGTCCCAGGATGCGACCGGCGAGCATCTGTCTGTCAGATGGAATATAAGCATGTTTCTGTGAGTACCCTTTCCATCCCAGCTCAGAGCTGGTTTGCCACATGAGTGAGACTGAAACAGACATGAGTGAGATTAAGACAGCCATGGGAATTCTGACTCCTTGTGCAGAGGGATATTCTGTGTACCATAATGGCTGCATAACCATAGCAAAATGGTAGAGCTCCTGTCCACCTCTTCAAAGAACAAAGCTTTAATAAGTGTATCAGTGTCACGTTTGACACTTATGATTTTTTTGCCCTGTGTTTCAGAGGCAGACAAACTGCATCTCTTCTGTGTGAATTGCTGGAGTCTCAGAGACTGCTAGGAATACACATTTCTTTAGGAACAGGCTGTCCTCCTGGATATTTTGTCATGCTTCTAGCTTGTTTTAGATTGAACTGTGGAAAAAAATTTGTTTAAAGATTCTTTGTTGCACCCCTACCCTCCCTGAGCTTGCTTTGGATGTGAAGAGTAGATTAGGCAGATGTTGCCAAGCAAATAAAAGAAAAAAAAAAGGCTGGTGGTTGTTATGCGTTTCTACTTCTGTATTGCCCTGAAGTATAATAATTTATCATGGAAGTGATAGCAGCTGGCAGGCAGAATTGACCCATTGCCCACTGCCTGACTTCATTGCTGCTCAGAGCTGTAGGGAAAGCTGAACTAGAGGCTCACCAAGCTGTCCTAATTCCTTCTATCAAACAGAGAGAACACCTTCCCCCCTTACTGCTAAAGGGGATGTGTTACTGACTGAAGCCAGTCATTGCCACCGGGGCACTTGAGAGATAATTTATTACTCGTTCCCTGTGCTTGCAATAGGCCTTGTTGTGCAAGGCTGCTTACTTTACATGTAGAGACACTTTGGGCTTCATTACTTCACTGCTTGAGATAGTGGAGTAAAAGGTGAGCACATTGGGTCAATCTAAAGAATTGTTAAAAAAAATTTAAAAGGGCAGAAGTCTGTGGACAGCTGTTTTGGAGGTGTATTCTTTAGTTTGTTGCTCCTATTGACTTAAAGTAGTTTCTTAAAACTAGGAAACACCAGTTATGTTGAAGTGACAATGACTGTAGATGTTGGGAGTAGCACCTACTGTCTTTCTAGTGCTCAGTTTCTGTCAGTGATTTTTAGCCTTAGCTAAGCATGGCAGACCCCTAAAGTCAATGCTGAGAACACCTGGAAACTTCCACATATTGTTTTAAAGAGCTCTACAATAAATTCTACCTACTGCAGAAGACATAGGCCTGCCTAAATTGCTAAGCTGTGTAGCTTGGGAGATGCAGATGGGTGTTCTAAGGTACTACAAGCACCTTATTGTACTAAAAAAAAAAACAACAAAAATGAAACCATACCTGGTTGTGGAGGTTGTCTGTTAAATATGTGAAACTTGAATACAGAATGGGAGTGAAATGTAGAGGTATCTCTATACCTTTGTTATCTTCAAAGCTCTCGACCTGTGTACAAGAGAACTGTAGTAGGTATCTTCTTTTTGGTTGTATCTATTTTTTTAAAAGTTGTTGACATGCTTTTTTTTATTTCTAGGCTTCTTACTCTGAAGTCACCTCTATTAGTAATCTTGGTGTTGCCAGCAAAGAACTAGTAATCGAAAGACCTGGACATGTTTCTCTAACCTATGCAAATGGCTCCGTGTGCATCAATGCTGATGGAAAGACAACTACTTATACCACCACCATCCACTTTGTCTGTTCCAGGGGCACTCTTGTAAGGACAAATGATCTTCCAGTTGTTATTTCATCATAGTAGGTTTCTCATCCTATAACATGAAGCCACATGAAGATCTGTAGTGTATAGCAGATTCGTGGCAAGGGAGACTTCTGGAGGGTTTAAAATTGAGATGTAAAACCAAAACTGATTTAGATGCTAGAGAAGCACTGTCTGAGTATTTTGTAATAAATAAGAACTAGATAAAAACTAACAGCCTTGATGAACAATAGTATTTCAGACTAGTCTAATTACCATGAAAAATACATGAGTACTTAAAACTGCAAACGTTGTGGACACTCTTAAGCAGAAACATATTGCAACATGTATCCTCAGGCTTAGGTTCTGCATTCTCTGTAGATTGTTGATTCTAGAATTCTTAAATCTGTAGAACTTTTGGGGCTACAACTCCACTTCAGTATGAAGTTTAGATTGAGGGGATTATTAGACTTAAGCTTGTGTAGGCTTGTTCTTCCTGGTTTTGTGAATCTGCAGGTCTTACTCTCCGCTTACCCACCCACCTGATCTTTAGCCCAAGAGGTGTGGTGAAAAATCTGTGACATGAAGCAGTTACGAACTGCTTTGCTTTTGTCTGAAAGCACTGACACGACACGAAGTGTACATAATTAATATTCCTGTTACCTTGTTACCTCACCAGCAGGTTTCTGTTGCTTTACTTTTTTTTTTTTTCTTTTTTTTTTTTTTTTTTTTTTTTTTTTTTTTTTTTTTTTTTTAATTATGGACTATGTAGTATACCCCCAAACTCCTCAAAGCTTAGACTGAGACAAGATCTAGTTATACATGTCTACATTAAATATTGACTTTAATATGAGTATTTGGATGTCAGATTCAGTTCTTGGCTAATGCTTGGTCACGTGGTAAATGTTTAACTAGACCAAGTTTTCAGTGATGACCTTCAAAATAAATTGGGGAGAGGGAAGTGGGATGGGAATTGTGTGCCTTTGTAGTGAAGTCTTTTAGAAGAACCTGACAGTTTATCATAAGGGGGAATCTCAAACATGACAAAGTGTTAGTTATTACACTTACTCTGGTCTTCCTCTGCAATCTGTTTCCAGAGTAGCAGCCCACGGTTTATAGCTATTCTGGATTGTGTGGCCACTTTCTTATGGGAAACTGAGGCTGCTTGCCCAGTCAAGGAAACAAAAGATGATTCTCAGGTGAGAAAGGAGAATGTAAATCGTATTTGTAGTCTCAACGTACAGTGTTTTTTTCTAGCACTCTCGGTTGCTCTGTTTAAATGACTCTTGAAGAAAATGAACTAAAGTGAAGTCTTAAGTTGGTTGTGATGTAGTCTTGTGATATCTTACTGCTTTATTTTTTAAGTGTTTCTGAAATGTCTAACTTCTGACCAAAATATTCAGATGCTTTCTCTTGAGAACAGTTTACTTCCTCTTGAATGCTTCATTTAATGTTTCATTCCCTTGCTATGTTGCTAGTAAAACTGAGTTTATGTCTACAGATATGTATTGTCCTTGTTTTCTGCAGATAATCAGATGAGACTTTTCTTTTTTCACACTAAATCCTGAGATTAGCTCAGTTGCTTGGAGCATGGTGTTAATAACATCAAGGTTGAGGGTTTGATCCCTGTTTGATCCTCATACCAGCCATACATTAAACAGTTGGACTCAATGATCCTTGTGGGTCCCTTCCAATGCAAAATATTCCGTGAAATCTATGCAGTTGCTTCTGCTTTACAGGTCTCAACATCAACACATTAGTGTGAAGACAGCCCTCAGTTAAAATTTCCTTGCTCTTAGCTAATATGATAGATGCCGTCTGTTAAATTCCACTTTGATATGTTGGTGTTGCTGATGCCAGTGGACAAAAAGAATTGAATAAATGTGCAAAAGAATTGAATGAAGGTACTGCCAGAGCTGTTTTCTGGTGTTCTGGTATGCAGGGTAGGAATATGTCTAAATCACTGCTTTGGTTCTTGAAACAAGTTAGAGGTAAAATCTAAACAGAAGAAATGCAGAAGGAGAAAATAATTTTGTTGTAATTTTTTTCCAGTCCTGCTCTGTGCGAGATCCAAACACTGGCTTTCTGTTCAACCTGCAGCCATTAGCTTCTGAGGACGGGTATACGGTTACTGGCAATGGGAAAACGTTCTCGGTAAGGATTTTGACTGTACAATATGTTGTTTATGAGCCTGTTGTTGCATTTTTTTTTCTTGCATAATGATCTAGTGCAGCTTTCACTCAGTTCTCTTAGGAACTGTGAGTTGGCAGGAAAGCATTGTGGTTGAGGGAAGGAATGAAAGATAACTTCATTCATCTTAGATGGTCTTGAAAGTATTAAACTTCTGGTTCTTGGAGAACATAAGGTAGCCACACTTTTGAGGCTGCCTTTTTGAGATGATTTTCCCCTTATGGACTCTTTTGTGTACTACCAATTTATCTGCTGATTCTGAAGAAATTGACCGGGAAAGCCTAGAAAGGGATTTAGTCTGTCTATATCAGTGTTTTTAATGTAATCTGCATGTGTCAGTAATCCTAGGCTGTCACAGATAATACCATACTGATATCTTTAGGCTAAGAATAAACTTGCTGAGCCACATCCTTTACTTCTAGTGGGGAGAATTTGTGGACCCTGTAATCTGAAGATTGAGGATACTCTATTATAGTTGAATTATAGTCTGTCATTTCTGCACTGCAAGACAACTGTGTTGTTTGAAATAGTTCTCTACAAGGGTTTTACTGATGTAGAAATGGCTATGTGGGCCTTGTTTTTCTGATGCAGTTAATACTATGTACATCTACATGTTTTCAAAACTTCTAGCTAAACATTTGTGGACACTTGCCATATTGTGGTAAAATCAATGGCAAAACAGCTGCTGGGTGTGAAAGAGAAAATCTGACACCTCTGAGGCCACTGGAATTGGACAAAACCCTTTATCTATCCAGTGAAGGCTTTCTAACTCTCACCTACAGAGGTCCTCTTCGTGTGGAATCAGGTGAGTTCAGGAAATGCAGTGTATTGTAAAAGCTTAGTGTGAGTGGTCTTCATTCCTTCTTTTGTTCATGTACTGAAGTCTATTTGGCTTGGTATTAATTACTTAAACAAGCTGGCTCATATGGAAATTTTAGGAAGAAATGAAGTTGCACAGAATGGTAATGGCTCAGTCATACATGTGCATTTCAAAACTCTAGGAAAGTAACTCAATACACTATAGGGTTTTCTCCTTAGCAGATGAAAAATACTGGTCTTTACATGGAGAAATGGATAGTCAAATTGGGAAAACAAAATTAACTCAGGTTCTTTTTCCTAGTGAAGTAATAGCTTTTAGCTTCAGTTTCATGGAAAATGCTCTCTAAAGTTGTTTCATATCTGAAAGGTCAGTTTTCAGTAGGCTTATACCCTCCTATATGGAATGTTTTGAATTAGTGCTCTAATACTTCATCTGCACCTACTTCATTAATTTAAGTCTCTTTTGCAGATAAAATGAATGAGAAATGTGTATCTAGTTTTTTGATACTAGATGCTCTCCAATACTGAAACTGAGCTTCGTAGAAAGGAATATGACATTTTAACAACAAAAGACCTTGGGAAAACTGGGTTTTGGATTCAGGAACCTCAAATGCTTCGGCATGCTTAATTGCTGGGGTGCTATCTCTTATTTTCTCAGTTGTGACATTTTTGTACATAATATGTAACAGTGATTAAGCTCTTATGTATTTTACTTTGAGAGATTCTACAATTTTTATAACACTACTAAGCATTTTGCTGACAAATACTACTTGCTGACATAATTCTGTCACTTCTTGAGGACTAAACAGAACTTAACACATAGTGCTTTAATAGGGTCAATATTATTTGTTCTGCAGTCATTACACTGAACTTCTTACAAACAAACAGAACCTCCAAACCCAAAACTTTGTGTGATGCAATTTAAAAGCTGCTGTTACCACTGGTGTTATTTTAAAAGGTTTCTGTTTCTTCATATATGTCAAAGAACATAGGGAGCAGAGGTCAATGAAGGTAATTATGTTCTTGAAATGTGTCAAGGCGTTTTGGTCTCTTATTTGTAGAGGCAATGGTGGCTGCTAGGCAATTTTTCATAGCTCTCTGAAGAAGGCTTGCATATTTACAGCTAAAACCCCATAAGCAGTAAGGTGGTGTTATACTAGAAGTAGTTAGTAATAAGAAACTCTTAGAAAATTTTGAAGTCAAGTATTAACTCAAACTTAAATTCAAATGTTACAAACAGAACCATCAGTAGATAAATGTTTGTTTTATAGGAACATCAGACATGTTCAGAGTGACTTTCATTTGTAATGATTCCTATCCTGGAGAGCTTAAGTTTGTACGTGAGGAGATAAACAGCGTGCTGGACGTCCATGATACTTTTTTTGAGTTTCACACAGCTCTGGCTTGTGCTCCTGCTCCTGTAGATTGTCAGGTTACAGGTAAGTACCTGGAATTTAGATGGGCTCTGTCCCATGTTGGGAAGATTTACTGAACAGCAAACTTCTGCTTAGTAGAGTGTTTTAAGAATACCTATTGTGAAGACATTTGTAAGACTTAAAGTCTTTGTAGGAGTTGTAGGGTGGGAGAACAGTTAAGTTGTTTGAAGCAGGCTTAACTTAGAAAAACGGGAAGAAGCTAAGAACATTGTGGTATACACAAGAAAGCTGATAATTACTTTGAAAAAATTTAATCATTACTGTGATTGATGCTGCTTCAGCCCAGCTCTGAAGGAAATGAGTTAATTTAGTATTGACGTCTGTAAAAATGCACCTGTGAATTGCGGAGAAGTTGCATTTGGGAAGTAACTGTCAAGGGAACTATGTTCAGCATTTGGCATGGTGAGGTTTTTGTGGCAACAGTACATTCTCTTAATGTGATTCTGAAAATTATTTTGAATTGTGTGTTTGTCAGTGAAACTGGTATCATTCAAATCCAATTCTGTTGCAAGTATTAAGTTCTCTCAGCTTACTGCATTTCTTCCAGATGCTGCTGGCAATGAGTATGACTTAAGTGACTTGAGCAAAGAGGGTGAGCCATGGGTTGCTATAGACACTTCAAAGGAAGCAAAAAAGCGAACATTTTTCTTGAACGTCTGCAAGCCCTTGCCCTACGTGACTGGATGTCCTGGTAAGCCAAGTGGCAAGTGCTTAACTTGTTTTTTGTGATGCAAGACCTTATAGTCAGGATGATATCCCTGGGTATTTTAGTAAGATTTATTGACTCCTGTCCATTTAATCACAGAAATAGCACAGATCTGGGTGACTCCCAGACATATCTGGTAGTATGTTGGGAGTATTAATAAACAGACTTTTGCAAACTGAGAGCAGTCTTAATGCTTATCAGGACTCTTACATCAAAGGCTTTAGGTGCACAGTGTTTCTAAGTGTGTTGATGAATATGTGTGTGTTGTGTTCTGCTTCAGGAGTTTGAGGCAGTTTACTTCAAAGCTCTCTTAAAGCTACCCTGTTGTGTTATTTTACAATCAATTTAGCTCTAGTTGTCAAAGCTTTGAAGTAAAACCCAGTTCTTTTCCTGTAGGTGGTGCCATAGGATCTTGTGTGAAGTACACTGATAAAAGCAAGAACCTTGGAGTCATTCAGATAAACCCCCAGGCTGCTACTGATGGGTCGTTAAGCATTATGTACTTGAATGGTGATACATGCAAAGATAATCAGCGTTATTCTACACGTATAATCTTCCAGTGTGATCAAACAACGGTAATTTTCTGTTCTACTTGCTATTTATGAGGATCGTTGCTTGTACCAAAATAGACCAAAAATGGAGATACTGGTTCTAAAAAGTAAAATCTTATATATTTTTTCCTTGTCTCTTCTTGGAAAAGCTGTCTGTTTTTACTGAACCTGTAGAATACAATTGTGAACTATCATGGAATCCTGTGAGCCATCAAAAGCAGCTCTTTGCTGAACATGAATACTGAAATTTGATAGTGGAGACTTTAAACTGTGCGCCTGCAGTAAAAAAAAAAGCCATGTGTGTATGTTTTGAGACTTGCAGTGTAATTATTAGTAAGCCTCCTTCACATGGCTCTTTTCTGTAGGGATCACCAGTGTTGGAGCAAGAGAATGACTGTGAATTTGTCTTTGTTTGGAGGACTTTAGCAGCATGTCCTGTTCACAAAGCAGAAGGTAAGTAGTTATTTGAGATTTAAAGTATCAGTCAAACTGTACAAGTAACAAATACTTGAATGAAACTATGTTGGTTTCTTGCCCTGTGAATCTTTATGTAAAAATTGTTGGCTTGTGGAGGAATGTCTATTCTGAGCTTTAAGCTAACTACAAATCCTATCTAATGTTAAAAGTACAAGTTAGGATGACAGGCAAATGTACTTGCCTATCTAGGGAAAGAAGATGTAGTACAATACTTTATCAAAACAGCATTATTACTCTATTGTTGAATCATAGACTGATTTGCTAGTAAATATTAAAGCATCAGGTTTCATGAGAACAGAGTTGATTCTGTGCCTGGCAAGTCATTCCCTGTCCCTCACTAAAGACTGGAAGCAAGACTAAACTCGACCCTTCTTAGACAATGGGGGAGCGGCCAGTGGGGGAGTCTCAGTTTGTATCTGACTCCAAGATGTGCAACAAGAAATCACAAGTTCTAGTTCTGGTACTTGATTGTCTCTTAGATGGAAGATTGAGTGTGTAGGCATTTTCTCTGCCTTTGCAGGCTTTGTTTTGCAACTTGTAGATAATTCCTTGTAAAATATCTGGACTTCCTGTAAAGGATCTATCACAACGGTCCTAGACATTATTGAAACCGCTGATGATCTGACATGGCATGAGGAATGTTCACAAACTGCTGCTCTGTAGCACATAATTACTGTGCAGGACACTGGTGACTGAATTGTGGTTTTGAAGGAGGAAAACGGGCGTCTTTAGCTGGGTACCAACATGTATGATTGAGAAGAGCAGAATGTTCAAGTCATACAGTCTGATGATTTTTTAAAAAGCTTCAGAATATTGAGCAAAGGGTCACTTTAAAACTGAGGACTTGAGCAACAGCAAAGTCACTGACATATATCAGCTAATGAGACTCATGAAGCTAGAATTTTCCTAAACCTTCTTTTATATGCGTCTTCGTAGATTTGTAAGCTGGAGTAAATATTTCCTATGACTGAATATTTTCTTAACTCAGCGAACTTCAGAGCTGTAAAAAGAAGATACAAGGCTGACATCTAGGACACCTTTTGCTTTGATTTTGTGACCTTGCTGTTCTTTCCAGATAATTAAGCAAGTTCTGGACTTAGTGTCTCTGATTTTGTACTTAACCTTCAGCACAGCTGAAGGAAGAACTTGAGACCACTCTGAGGCTGTTTTTGAATTACATTGTGACTCTGTTGCATCTTGCTTTAGTGGCAGTTATAAAAGAAATGTCCTGTTTATACTAAGATTGTTCTTCAGTGTCACTGCCTTAAAGTAGCTACTCATTTTTGTGGCCTTATTTGTCCAGTGAGCCTTAATTGTCCCCAGTTTATGTGGCAAGACTAATAGATCTTAAGTTGTATTTTAAATTGTTAACTTCTCTTTAAAGGAAAAGATTGCCAGGTAAAAGATCCAAGGTACGGTCACATTTTTAACCTGCAGCCGCTTTCCAAGAAAGATACGAAAGTGAGTACAGATGAGTATGACTACTACTTCAGAGTTTGTGGAGAACTAACAGAACCTTGCGGTGTAGAGCGTCAGAGTGTTGCATCCTGTCAAGTAAAGAAGATGGACCATACTTTCAAAAAAGTAGCGGGTACTGTGCTTACCTAAACAAACTTATGGAATGGGAAGATGTACCGGGGTGTAATAGAAGAAGAGTTCTTGCTAATCTAGTACATCGAATGAGATAAAACACCTCACTGCTTTTGCTCAATGTGCAGATAAAATGTCATACCTGTAGTTACTTTGACACTCAATTATGAATGAATTCAGCCTTACTATGCTGGAGTAGTAGTCCCTCAATAACTGGATTGCAAGTTTTAGAGGAAGGTTGAGGTCTGTCTATCTATTCTTTAATTGTGCATTTTATTGCTGTTTATGTGACCCTGTTGTCAGAGGCATTACTGCAGTTGTGTGTTTACTGTAGCTGTTGACTTTTCTCAACTCTTTGCTTCTAGGCTTACGTACAGACAAACTGACTTTCAAAAACGGTCTAATAATGATTAATTACACCAGTGGAGAAAAATGTCATAAAATATATGAACGCTCAACTGCTATATTATTCTATTGTGACAAGACTACATCTGAGGTTAGTTTCAGAACATGCTTCCTGTACATACTGTCTTCCAGAGTTGCCCTCTTTTTTAAAATATGGAAGGTTAGGGTGAAGAACATGAACATGCCTAATCATTTACAGATTAGACAAGCGATTCAAAGGTCCTGTGAGGGGACAAAAAAATGAAGAATGTTTTGAGTCTCCTCTTTATAGATAGTGCCTTTATCATTGCCCAGGAAGATCAGTGCATGTTGTTTCTTTAAGGAATGTCTGTCATTACCAAAGATCTGGGAGAAGTTGTGAAGGGATATTCTTCCATAAATAACAGCTGTTTCTTTGTAAGAAATAAATGTAGAAGGTTGAATGTGCAGGAAAACAGGCATTACATGGCCAGACTAAAATAAGCTCACTGTTTGCTTTTAGTATCTGTCTGATTTGTGCTTTCTTTGCTGTTCTTAAACAGTGGTGTCTAAAATTACTTTTACTCTTCTTATTTCATTGAGGAGGAAGCAATTCCTAATGGTGGCCCTTTTATCAGAAGTGTGCATGTGGATAAACTCAGGTTTGGGAGAAGCCTTAGCTGGTCAGAGGCATAGTGTGGCTCTAAGATAATATGTGTGTTCTTGGATCTTCCTGAAGCATGACTGAGACATTTCATGGTTTCAATGTGTCTAAATGAGAAAGCAAATTAATTTTGTATTGTGTTCTTTCAGCCTGTATTTTTGAAGGAAACTCCAGACTGCACCTACATGTTTGAATGGCATACTCATTATGCTTGCCCACCTGTTAAATCTACTGAGTGCTCCTACAAGTAAGTTGATTCCACAAAATTAAAATGGAGCTGTATGTTGAGAGAGACAAATACAGCCTTCTTGCAATGCAGTGCAACACTGCCCCTTTAACTATTGTGTTTTGACCAGCTAATGTAGCATTCAATCCCAATGCATAATATTTAAAATAACTTTTGCAATTTGTGCTTCTGAAAACTAATTTAATTGGGAAGAAAAACAACTTTGAGGTTCTTCTGGGAAATAATAAAAGGGAACTGTTTGGTATGTATTTATTGATGATTGAATGCTGAATATGTTAGGTTTTTACAAGTGTCTAGTTATTTAACAACAGCTAATTTAAATAAGACTACAACTGTCTGTTTGGAACTGCCACCAAACAGTGCTTCAGGAAAAATGCCATTTATATCTGTCACAACCAAGTACTAGCTCATTAAGATTGGATGTGATGTCAAATGTGGCTAATATTTGGCCCAGAATCTGGCCTCATTATAGGTCTCTACCCTAAGGTGAAACAGTGGACTGTAACTGTGTGTATGCTTGCCATGCACTGAAAGCCAATATGCTTGAGTTAGAAGTTGAAATTACCCTTGCATTGGCTGAGAGCTGTGTGCATGTGGGGATAGCTGGTGCAATGATATATCCCTCTGCTGAATTTGAAGTTTCTGGGGAGCACTGCATCTGATGCAGACTTCTTTTCCAGCATAATACTCTGCTTAGAGTTATCAGGTTAGAATTACTGTAGTAACTTAAGAATTGCGACTTTAAAGTGCTTAATTATTTTACATGCTTTTAATGTTTTGTACAGGGATGATGAAGGAAATTTCTATGACTTTTCGTCCCTGACACGACACAGAGAGAACTGGGAGGCCATTTCTATATCTGCTACTACCCAGAAATACTATATTAATGTCTGCAGGCCCTTAGTACCATATAGTGCTACACGTGAGTGCAAAATACAAATATATTTTTCCTATAGCTAGGGAAGGCAAGTGGTAGGACAGTACTGCTGGTGGCTGTTCTGAGTGAAATAAATCACAAAGCAAAGTATGCGGAGACAGTGATGTGATTTTAGCACCAGAGGGAAAGGTAGATTGTGAGCCTAATTTCCATCTGCTTAGTGGGTGAGATTCACTAGCAGCTCTTCTCTTGATAACTTTGGCACTCTAGCTCGGACTCAATGATCCAAAGTCTGCCATAGGTCTTAAAGATTAAAATAATCAGTTCAGAATTTCCCTATGGCATCTTCTGACTGACTCGATGTTTCGTGCAGTGCAAGGCTAGACTGTAGCCTTCCACTCTGTAGTAGTCTACTTCCGCTGTGGTAGCTGCCACTACTTAAGTGAGACAATTGCTGATAGTTGCGATTTTTGGGGAAAATGCACCCCAATGAGTATGGTTTGGACAATGGCTTGGAGATAGATCAGCCGTGATATACCTGAAAGTAGAGTAGTGGACTATTATTCCAGGCAAGTATGCCTTACTAACATTGGAGTAATAATGCAGTTTTTGTTTGTCTGTATAGGTTCCTGCCCTTCTGATGCTGCTGCCTCCCTCATTGAGGGTACAAAATGTACCAGTCTTGGGGAAGTGGCTGATGGTCCTCGTTGGGAAAATGTCACTTTTATCCTGAAATACGTTAATGGAGATCAGTGTCCAGATAAAATTCGGAAGAAAACAACAATATTGCGCCTCAAGTGTGATGAAAACAGAATTGTAAGTGGGTTCTTCTGCTGGGATTTTATGTGTTCATGCAAGCAGAAGGACTTATAAGTACTTGAATTTTAGATGCTGAACAATTTTTAAGAGATCATTTTGTACACTCTGTTAGCACAAATTTTGTCATCTGTAATAGCTTCAGATCTTCTGCTTGCATCTTGAAGACGAATGTAGTGCAGGTTGGGAAGTGTTTCAAGTAGTAAATAATGGTATTGGCTGTGTAGCTCTTAACTCTTGCACATCTGTATGCCTTGCCATTAAGTACTCTTCCATTTGATGAGATTTGAATTGCCTTTTGGATTTTCTATTGCCTTAGGCTACCTTTAGCTCTTCTCTCTTTGTTTCTCCTGATAATGATTCTGTACTGTTGTGTATTTGAAATAATCACAGTTAAATACTCTGTCCTTGAATTAATTCACTGGACCATGATGATCTGTCAGGTTTTAGGACTGGTGTGTGAACTGAGGTCAGCTGCAGGGACTCTATAGAGATGTTGCTCTCTCCACTGTTTTGTGTTTAGGAATCAAAGCCAGAACTTATAACTGCCATTGAAGATTGTGAATATACCTTTCTATGGTTCACTGCTGCTGCGTGTCCTCTTAAAAGCAATGTGCAAAACGACTGTCGGGTAACCAATCCTGCAACAGGTAAGGAGGAGGCCTCAGGATTTTGTATGTGGACGAGGCTGCTGGAAACAGCAGTACTGTGTTTTTGTTCTTGAGGGGCTTTGTTAGTAAAGGGCAGTATGACACATCCTCTGGATAGTGACTAACAAGCTTACCGATGGTAGAAATCTCTTGTACTGCAATGTCACTTGGAACATAAATAGTTGATAGTTCAAAACTAGTTTTTCCTCTGTTAATGTGAATAAGTAACTGTTTGCCTTTCTAAGCTAGCAGGCAAATAGGGTCTGGTTAACCTTCCTACTAAATTAAATTACTGAAAGCTTATAATACAAAGAAATATCTTGATGTTGAATCTGAAAAAGAGATTAAATTGTTCCCTGATCTCTCTATAGGCCACCTCTTTGATTTGACATCATTAAAGCGAGAGTCTGGCTATACCATCAGTGATTCACACAACAGAATAATTGAGTTGAATGTTTGTGCTGAAGTTAAAAGTTCATGTGCTAATGGAGCTGGTAAGCAACTCATCCTCTCTGGTACTGTAATCATTGACTACAGGGTAACCAAAAGAAATGCTTATGCTCAAATTTACTGTAAAATGTGATGCTTTACTGCAAGTGCAGGAGTGAAGGGAGCAGCTGGTGGCTGTACTGACTAGCAAAAGAACCTAAAACTGTTTTAGGAAATGAGGCTATATATTTTTACCCAACGCCATTCACATGATCTCGCTTCAAGTCCCAGTCCCTTTAGTTCCTAATGAATGGACATGAGGGCAGGAATGTAGTTGCTTCTACTGCGTGTCTTTAATGCTGTGAAAATGGAGACATTACAGTCTTCCAGCTAGAGTGAAATTTATAGTGATGCATTGCTGTAATACATCTGTACTGGGCTTTGTGTCTGCGCTTCAAACCTTTGCCAGTCCTCTTTCTAACTTTCTGTTCTGTTCTAGGTGCTTCTGAAACATCAGTAGAAGTTAACTTTCTGCTTAATTAACTGGTTTTGTAGCTGCTTAATTGCAGGTTGAATTACTAGCTCTTCTGTCAAATTGAATATGAAATAATACTTAAGCATCTTAGATGCTAAAATAGGAATATTTCTTGTAATGAAAATTATTTTTGTGGAGTTAGAAGAAAATATTGGATTGATTTGGTTTTTAAGCGGCATCTTAATAAAATTATATATAATCTGTCTGACATTTTGTGTTAATTGCTTGGTTTTCAGAGAAGTGATAACCAAACAATGCTCTGTGGCTGCTTAAGCATGTATAGGTGCAGTACATTCAGCTGGTTGATGAAGTAATAAAGGCAATATTTGGTCTTTGTATCAGTGCAGTTCAGCTCAGTTTAATGGCAACTCCGGATGGTGTGGCAAAGCGGTTCTTTCTTAGGAAAATTAAAGTGACACTAAAATCTTAAGGTTCCTGCTGTTTATGTTGTATGGTGCAATTTTTGAGCGTAGTAGCATCAGACTTGTTCTGTTTTCTTAATTTTTCTTTTTTCCACTTTAGCTGTCTGCATCACAGGTGGCCGAAAACCAGTTAATGCTGGAAAACAGAGTAAAACTTTAAGTTATGAAGATCAGGTGTTAAAGCTTGTCTATGAAGATGGAGATCCTTGCCCTGCAGACCCTGCACTGAAGCATAAGAGCTATTTTAGCTTTGTATGCAAGTCTGATGCTGGAGATGAGAGCCGGCCTGTTTTTGTGTCTTTTGACGAGCAGACGTGCACTAGTTACTTCTCTTGGCATACTTCCCTAGCTTGTGAAGAAGAGGTAAGAATTACTTTTGCAGAAAACACTCATGGGGCTTAAAATTTCTGAGGAGGGTTAGATATAATAGCAGTATATTTTAAATTCCTTGAGGGAAATGTTTCTTCCTGTAGTACAGAACCCAAATTAATATAGGAGTTCTTGAATGCTTTCTGTACTAACATTTTCAACAGAGGTGAGCAATACTTGACAAACTCCTTCTTAGCATGTTGAGCCAAGTTAAAACTTCGAACACTTGAGAGTAATTCCTTTGTGGAACCTACTTAGCTGCTTTTCTGTACAGTTCAAATAGAAGCCATAGAGTGTCATGTTGATAAGCAGTGGTGAAGATCCTCCAGTGCAGCAGGCCAGCAGAGCTGAGGTTGGCTTGAGGATGGATAGCACCTCTGTGCATGGGGATAGTCTTTGTTCCTAGGCAGGTGACTAGAAGCCAGGCAAGTGCATGATCAGCTTGCTTGATGCAAAACCTGATAAACCTTGATGGAGTGAATTTAGAGTCTGCTTCTGATGTACAGAAGCAGATGTTGTTACGTGCTGTAACAACATAATCTGGTCAGTTTAGTTGAACTGGTGCTCCAGACAATGCTTTAAGGTAGTCTTTAGTTAATTTTAGCTACTTAAAAATGACCAGTAGAGGGTAGGTGCATAGAGTAAAAGGCAGCACTAGGAATAGAAGGCTAAATGAACTATTGGATGAATTTAGATATTTTCTTAATACCTAAATATTTTCTTTTGTAAATCTTCCTAATTATTCTTTTTGCTCCTTTGATTACCTCTAGTGTGGCCATCATTCTCTGCAACAAGTTGTTTTTCCTTCTCATCACATTGTTTCTACAATAGCTCTCACTTCCATTTAGGAAAACGTCTTCCAGTTTTTCTTTCCCCAACAGGAGCTGTCACATTCTCTCCTTCACACAGTTCTGGTTTCCCCTTCAGTAGTATGTAGTATGCTGCAATACAAATCAACAGTACCCAACCCCAATGTTTTCGAGCCTGTTAATTCCATTTGGTGATCCTTAGTGCACTTCTGATCCCTTTTTTCACAGTGACCCAAGCTATTTCAATGTAATGATATCTAGGTAGCAGCAATGATTATTTGTCCTAAAATTTAATGGTAATTTTATTAGTTGCTCCTTTTCCAATATCTAAAGAAGAATAGATTTCTCAAATTCCTCATAGGCTCTCAGTAGGTTTGTGCACATTAAGTGTGTGAAATTGGTTCTGAGGAAAGGTAGTACTCAAGCCATCAACTTGCAGTACACTAACTTTACATTGTTATAATGTTATAACCAGGCTTGTTTGTTGGAGGTGGTGGAGATGAGGAGAGGAAGGCGTGGGGTCTGATCTGATGATGTAGTGACTATGTATGCTGGAGTATGTGTGCCAGAGCTTTGTCTGGGTATTGTTCTGATAGGGACTCCATTCCATAAGAATGTTTAAATGATCAAGGTTTTTCATATGCTGCTTGTAGGTGCTTAGTGTCTATAGACAAGCAAAAATTATAACAAATGCTGCTTTACTTATATCTGAAACTTTTAAATGTAACCATGCTTCTGGCCCCAAGAAGGATAAGATGTTTGTCAATTAATCAAAGCAAGTAATAAAAGAATAAGAGCAATAAACGTGCCCTCTTGTAGGTGAAGTGCTCCGTAATGAATGGCAATTCCATTATTGACCTGTCTCCTCTGATCCATCGCACTGGGTATTATGAGGCATTTGTGGATGAAGATATTACAGATGTTTCTCCAGACTTCTACATCAACATTTGTGAGCCTCTCAATCCTATCAAAGATGTCAATTGCCCACCTGGAGCAGCTGTTTGCATGGTTCCTGTTAATGCATCACCCATAGTAAGTACTATGCCAAGAATCACTGAAATGTGCATTTCCTTAATAGTTTAATATAGTGTCCCTGCCTAGAGACCTGATTTGAACCAGAGGCTTGACAGTGGATTAAAGAAATGGAATGCAGAATCAAAATCTCCTCTGCAAAGTTCCCTTTTATTGCTTTTCCCTGTGAAGAAGTATTTTCCTATACTGAACCCCAGTGGTCTTTTTTGGATGTCTGAAGATTAAATACACTGATAAATCTAAAAATTGCTACAGAGGATTTTTTCTCATGTGGTGGAAAAGAATTTTTGTGCCAATGTGCTGTGTGCCAAATATGGACACTGGGAAGCAGAATGTCTTAGCCATTCTGTGGCTTAATTGATCTTGTGATAGTCTGTTGCAATTGGAAGCAGTCTAGATGCTAGTATGCTTCAAAATGCACTTAGGTCTTTCATGTAAGAACTTGACAGCTACCTAAATAACAAGCCTGTTACAGAGGATTGACTAACTCGTCTGTGTCATTACCTTGAGAGATCTAGGCTTTTTCTTTTGAGGACTTGTTTGCAAGCCCGAGAAGATAGACGTAAAAAGCTGTGATTGTTTTCCATGAATTTCCGTAGTCATCTCAGGATCTTATTCCATTGTTAATGCTATTTTTAAGTGATATGTTGGTAATTTGGCACATTGATGTAAAGAAGAATCTACCTCTAAGAGGCAGAAACTCCTTGGCTTTTGTCAAGCTCAGTGAAAAACTGTTTTGAGTTGCTTAACTTGTGTTTTATTAGGATTGAAATGTAATGGCTGTTCTTTGACTATAGAATGCAAGTTTTCAAAAGTGCAGTAGTTGTGCTCCCGTGTAAATCAAATAGATGAATCTGAATTGATCTGAATCTCTGGGCTGATCTGGAATCTAGGTGTGTCCTGTAATTGTATTAATACATATTTTTGCTTGTGTAGGATATTGGTCGTGTTACTGAACCTCCCCAGTTCAATAAGGCAGTAAATGAAGTTTACATCACTTACAACAGCACTACTCCTTGTCAGATAAACAACGGATTGAACTATACTTCTGTTATTGTATTTCACTGCAGCCGAGGAACTAGTCTGGTAAGAATTCTATTAAACTTACATTGATATGGAAGTGTAATGGAAAGTGGGTAGTAACCAGTGTTAGCTTTGTTTAAAACTAAGTCAAGGATTTGTTTCTATAATGTATGAATGGACTCTCTTCAAGAACTATCATATTTGTTTTCTTGACTGGCCAAAATTTTACTGAGTGCATGAACTTTAAGCTTGAGAGTAACAGGTTCTGATGATTTCAAGCATCAGATTCCACAGAAGTAATGTAATGATAACTCATTGCTGACTTTAAACTTAATGCTATAATGCACCTTGTTTAGACCCTAAAGTTTGTACTTGTACCTCAAGCTAACAGAAGAACCAGTGTAACTGTCAGGTATTTACTGTGAAGTGTTCCCCCTATGCTGTAATCTTTTCTATAATCACACACAACTTTAAAAATTTGCATTTAGTTACTTATGTTTTTATTTTGTGTCTACACAGAACACTAAATTGAGTTTGTGTGGTGATGTGAATCTAACACTTCTTGAATTTTTTTAATGCTTCAACAAACTGTAGAGAAGCACTTAGATATGTTTGTCAAACTAGAGTGTGCTGAAGATCATGAAACCATTTTCCATCAACATAGGGCATGAGTTGAAACTTGAGGCAGCTCTGAATATTACGCATACTAATACTTTAGTTTAAAACATGATAAGGTAAACAGTATTCTCTCTAAACCTTAACTCAGTGAAATTTCTGAATGCTCTCTGCCATCAAGAAGCACAGCTCTCACACTTCTCCTGCTTGCAACTGAGCTGAGCATCAAAATCTCAACCCTAATTAAGAAGAAAGCTTATGTATCTTGATTGTTTTCTGGAGCTAGGTAGAATGCACTTCCCTTGAAAGCTTTTTTGGTACTGGTTATAATATGGTTTGTAGATTGTATGGATTGTAGAGTTCACTGTCTACAATCAGTGAACTCTAGGAATGGTAGTAATTGAGATTAACTTATTGGGGAAGGGAGAAAGTGCAGAAACAGCAACAAACTCCCCAAAAATTAAATGTGTCTTCCTGTGTTCTTTTGGTAACAGGGTAAGCCAAAGATGATAAGGAAAGTTGATTGCACATTTGTGTTTGAGTGGGAAACTCCACTTGTGTGTCCTGATAAAGTGAAAACTTTGGGCTGCTCTGTGATTGATGAACAGCTACACTATACATTTAACCTGACCAGCCTTTCTGGAAGATCATTCGAGGTAATGCCTTCTTGTGGTGTGATATTTATTTATTTTTTTTAATTTATAATTGCCTATTGCTATCAATGCTTTGAAACTTCAGGAAGGGTTTCTTTTAAACATTCTGTGTGAGAAAAAGCTGGAATGTGTTGTGGTCAGTATCGATACTTGTTTGTCTTCTGACAGAGGGAATAATATTAGAGAGTATAATGTTTTAATGTTTTTGAGAGTGAAGTTAATGGACACAGTGATGGGTAAAGGAATGAGAAATCTTCACCTTTGACAGAATCTTGAATGAGAAAGCAGGTCTGCTGAACATATTTTATCTGTGGTCCTGTGTGCTTTATCTGCAGTTTTGTCATATTAAGGAAGGCCAGACTTGCAAAATTAGTTATCTTTTCCTCCTGCATTATGCAAGTGCTGCCTGCAACTTGGTTTTATGAAGCACTTGTGTGATTTTGTGAGTATTGACTTAGACTTGCTGTGATGCTTCTGATTGTCTACACAGGTATTTTCTGGATCCAACAATTACCACGTTGGTGTGTGCAGTGTAGGCTTGCCCCAGGGAAAATGCAGAGATGGGGCAGTGTGTCTGACATCTAAAAGTGGTGTGTCATCTTTTGGAAACATAAAGGAAATGAGAATGGACTACAGCCACCAGGATGAAACAGTCATCTTGCAATATACAGGAGGTGATCGGTGCCCTCCAGGTGAGATCAAAGCAGGCCCATTCTTTATGTTCAAAACTTGTCAGGATATTTTTCCCTTAAAATAGGAGGTTTTGTTGTGACAGGAGGAAGCAACATAGATTTTACATGCAGCAATAGAAACATGCAGTTCTGCTAAATTACAAGCCTCATACTAATCTGCAACATCAACATGTATCACCCTGGAAGAGACAGTGCAACTTTTTGTAAGGATGATTGTAGCTAATTGTATGCTACATCTGGTTTTCTAATTGGGTTTAAATTCAATGTTTCAGTATTTCTGTTGTCTGCCACTGACCTTTCTTTAGTATCGAAGTACAGGCTTTGAATAAGGTTCTGAATATGGATACGCCTCTGTTCTACTGTAGGTAGTTATGAGATTATACCTTTCCTTCTCAGTGACTGAAAAGGGAGAGCTCTGTGTGTTCCCCTTCAAGTACCAAGGGAAGACCTATGAGGAATGTATTACAGAAGGGAAGAATAGGCCATGGTGTGCTACAACTGAAAACTACCAGGGAGATGAAAAATGGGGATTCTGTAGTAGCAGTAAGTACTTCCTATACTTTATGTACAAGGGTGTTAGCTAACACAGATTTACCTGCACTAAAATCCATACATGCTTGCAAGCCTCCTGTAAAATACGCTTTTTCTTTTTTTCCAACCTTTCTGCTTATAGCAACTGCAAGGAAGGAATCTACCATTATCTTTACATGTGATGAAAATGCTGGTGTTGGGAGCCCATACCTTCTCAGTGAAACTCTTGGTTGTGCTGTGACATTTGAATGGAAGACTCAAGCTGTTTGTCCTCCCAAGAAAATGGAGTGCAAGTTTGTCCAAAAACACAGAACATATGACTTGAGAATGCTCTCTTCCCTGACAGGATCATGGATCTTTTTCCACAATGGGAACTCGTGAGTAATGAGCAACTCACAGGGAGCAGCTTCCTTATCAGTACAGTTGTAATGTGGCATAGCATTTCTGTTTAGTCCCTGCTCAGTGTCTTAAAACTGTCAGTGCTTAACACTTCATATAACTAAAAAAAATACTGAGAAAGGAACCCATTTTATCTGAAGGGACTGAGAAATCACATTCTTCACTCTCACCCTTTCCCTCTATTGGTAACCCTTTTTAAAGGATGAATATGTCTAAACTAAAAGCTATTTAAAAACATTATATTTAAAATGCTATCTTAAAAATGTAATTTGTTGTTTAAAGCTATTTTTTTATTCTTGTTGAAGAAAAGTCTTAATTGCTTAGTTGCTTTATTTTGACTCAAATGTATAACTTATTTTCTGATATTTTACTGGGGCTTTTTACCCATATTCCTCGATGTATTAGCATAGTGGAAAATATGGATGTCAGGACCTCTCCAGCCTTTCTCCTCCAGCTAGGAAATAGAAATGAACTGGCAAGGATGAGAGCATGTAATTCTAAAGTTATGATAAACTGTGGGGTAGCAAAACGCTTCATTCACCACCTTGCTAGCAGTTCTCTGCTGTAACGTATCTGAGCTGGTATAACTCTGAGGAGATGCTGAATTTAGGGTAGTACTATAACTTTTATAAATGAAAAAAACTTCAGGATATTTCTTGACTCTCTTCCAATTTCTAGTCTGGACCTAATTAACTAATGACCTAATCTGGTAAATGAGAATTTTTTTTTTGCTCAGTCTTTTACTTGAACATGATAGTTAGAAGTAATCTGCCAAACCTTAGTACATGTTTTAGTCTGTCAGCTCATTTGAGATTTAGTTTCTTGCAACCTGTGTAGCTTCCCATGAAGATTCTAAAGTTTGTGTATCACTTCTTCAGTTTAGCGTAAATGAATTTTAAAGAAGTTTTGTCTACCACGTTCTGTATAGGTACTATGTGAACCTCTGTCAGAGAGTACATGAGGGACCCAAGGGCTGCCCCGAAAGAGCCAGTATTTGCAGGAAAAGCTACAATGGAGATGTTCAAGTTCTTGGACTTGTTCATACACAGAAGCTGAATGTGACAGGTAGAGTTACTTTCTGTTCCTGTGGAGAGCTAGAGATTAAAGGTTTAAATCTTACAGCCTGGCTGTAGTAGTTTTTAAATTATGCTGAAGCCTTTATTTTGAAATATTTTTATCAGTGAATCTTCTGTTTAAAAATGGAAACAGAATGTGACATTTAAGGCATGAGAAAACATTGAAGCAAATGAACAGTGTTGTCATTAAAGCTTTAAGAAATGAATTATTTATCTGACTATCAAGAAACCCTTTTATTACAGTCAGAATACCCAAACACTGGCACAGGCTGTCTAAGGAGGTTGTGGAGTTTCCTACCTTGGAGGTATTCCAAGGCTGGCTGGACATAGTCCTGGACAGCTGGCCCCAAGTGACCCCACTTGAGCAGGGGGTTTGGACCAGATGACCTCCAGGGGTCCCTTCCAACCTCAGCCAGTCTGTGATTCTATAGCTGTGAGAGGGCAAAGGAGCAAAGGAAATTTCTGACAGCTGCTTACAAAAACCTTTTGTCACCTTTTTTTTTTTTCCTAGGTGATACAGTGTATATTAGTTATTCCAGTGGGCAAGAATGTAGGAAAAATAAGAAAGTAACAACAATTATAGAACTGAAATGTGCAAAAACAGTTGGCATGCCCATGCTGCAGAGGTGAGTAATAAATTTACATACCACTGATCTTCATGGCTGATTCTTTTGTACCTCTCCAGTAAACTCTTAAATCTCAGGACAGGAACTCTCTGCTCTATTGGACAGTCCCTAAAATAATCCATGGTCTCTACTTGGAAGGCATAGGGTCTTCTGGAGTCTGTGCAATTGTTCATTTTCATAAACATCCTATTTTGTATTTATCCTAAAATTTCTGGGGAAAAATTTAAGCATTCTGCTTCTGAATTAGATCTGACAATGGCTTGGATGCTGTTGTTTTCAGTGTCAGTAGCCAGTGTCATTGTACAACCACTCAACTCTGTCCAAAATCTGTATATTAAAGAACATTTTTTTCAGGTAAGTGATGGAGCTAATAGTGGATGGTTTATTTCTGCCTCCATACAGTGTATTTAACCAGAAGCTCTCTAAAACAAGGTATATGTGCATGATCACAAATACTAAGAAAGCTTGAGGGCTTTTTGCTTCATCTTGATATTATTAACACTGTATTGCTTGCAGAATTGGAAAACTGAACAAAATACTCTGTGTGAGTCAAAGAACTAGGCAGCAAAGTCTGACTAGCAGTCATAGTTTAGGAATGGTATTCTCTAATTCAGTGCTCCCACTGAAACTACACACTGCTTGTTCCCCTCTTTCCCCTTCTGAGTGCTGGAGAGGAGACATGGAGGCACAAAAGGCACAGATCATGAGTTGAGATAACAGCAATTTACTGGAAACAAATGACATAAGAAAAGAAACAGTACCAGCAACAATACCAATGACAGAGGGTACAAGAAGGAGCTGAATGATTCGAACAAGACAATGATACATGACTGGGGTTCCTCTGCCACGGTATGCTGGCCCAGGAGGGACCCCTTCTCCCTAGAAAAGATGTCCTTCCCCCTGTCCCTAGCAAGGATGTGAGCTGGTATAGAATAACCTCTGGGTCCTGGCCATGGTCCTTTCTGGCTACTGCAAAAATACTACCCTGTCATGGCCAGAACCAGGACACTAGCTTATACCTCTTGTCCTGCTTAAATAAAAGGCAGGTTTAACATGCTGCAGAAAAGCAGCCTGATGTGTTTGCTAGCTAAAATATATCAATAAAACCCTTTGATACACTGTGGGAATTCTGGAATTTTCAGTAGGAAGTTCAGGTGCAGCCAAGTCTTCTAAAATCATGAAACTGCAGAAAAACCCAATGTAATTCTCCAGGTAGCTTTTTTTTTTGAGTGCTGCTTGACTATTTTAGCTTACTCTAGGTGTGATACTTAGGCAGGACATTGTCACATGTGGGTTAGCAGTTGTCTTTTCCATTTCTCAAGATGGTAAAAACTTGTTACTCTTTCCTGGAATCATCAGCTCTAACTTTTATTTGGTAGGTTTGATGAAGAAAACTGTGCTTACTACATCACATGGGACACACGTGCAGCTTGTGCTGTGAAGCAGCAGGAGGTAGAGGTGGTGAATGGAACAGTCATCAATCCTGCAACTGGGAAAAACTTTTCTTTAGGGGATGTTTATTCCAAGTGAGTAAAAAACCCCCAAACAAACCCCAAAACAACAGAATGGTAGAACTAGTTACCTTTCTGGAGAAGATTGCTAGCCTGTGCCATTTATCATAGCTGCAGACCACACCAGGTGGTTCTCACAGTCAATAGTGTGTATGAGCCACTGAATCACTTTTTGTCTTCATACTGTCTTAAACCTTTGAAGGTATTTACATGCTCACTCACACATTGAGGGCAGTATAGCTGGAAAAATCTGCTTTCTGTGCTTGTAAAGGATTATATTTATGCTAAATATAATCCTTATTTCTACTTCAAGGAGGAAGCCACAGTCTTGCATCTTTTCTGGTTGCTGAATCACTCAGCATGCTCTGGAATCAACCAGTGATAGCATCTACCACTGTTGCCGGTCTTGGGAATAGCCCCAGCCTGTGAGTTTAGACTTAAGAATAGATTGTTCCTCTGTTTCCTCAGGTTGTACACAGCTTCTGGTGATGTACGGGCAAATGGTGATCAATATGTGTATCAAATTCAACTTTCTGGTATAACAAACTCAAGTTCCCCAGAATGCTTTGGAGCAAACATCTGCCAGGTGAAAACCAATGAGCGGCGTGTTCGGAGAGTTGGTTCTGCCAGAAATGCCAAATACTACGTTGATGGTAAGTATGTGCTCACCAGACGGAATTGCTTGATACTCTGTGAATTGCTTCAGCAGAAAATGGTTCTTGGTTGACAACATCTATGCTAATTCATTTCTGTAAAGCTATCCAAAGTCTGTGTAGCATAATTTATGTTTTGGTTTTTTTTGCTGTGTAAGGTCAGTTGCAAATATGGCTTTAATTGGGGTTAGGGCTTGACACTTGAAGACTGAAAGACTTGAAGTTGGAAGACCTCGTAAAAACAGTGCAAGATAGAAGACTTTCATCTCCTGTTTTCATCTGTGCTCATACTGCAAAAGCAATGATTTCCTTTAGCTAGCTACTTTTTTTTTTCCAGGGTCTAGTGTTCACAGACTGTTCTTAAGGAAGTAAACTATTTTTTCTTCTCATTGTAGATGATGATTTGGATGTCATATTTTCATCTGACTCCAGATGTGGTAAAGATAAATCAAAGTTTGTGTCTTCAACCATTTTCTTCCACTGCAATCCAGAAGTAAAGGATGGCATCCCTGAATTCCTTCACGAGACAGCAGATTGCCAGTATTTATTTACCTGGTACACATCTGCTGTGTGTCCATTAATGTGAGTAGGTAACTGTTTGCTGAAAGCAGCTTTTGTCAGCACTTGTCAGTGAAAGGCTTTTTTGTATTTATTTGTCACAGTGATTGGGAAAAGGGGAAAAGCTAAAAAAGCAGTAGGCTTATAGAAAAATTGATGATCATGTATGCAGTGTTTGGCACATGAGTACTAAATTAAAGCTTGCCAAACTGATCTCTACTTAAAACTCGAGAGGCACAGTGGAATTGATATAATTGTTTTCACTAAGTAAAAGCTACTGTAGCTGACAGAACATGCTGTTTCATGTTAATGAGAGGAGCAAACAGTTTGTGGGTGAGGTGTTTGGTCCCCCTTGCCTTACTGTCTGGAAAACTTTGAAGCTGTGACAAAGACTGGCCTTCACCTCTATCTGCCCACTTCTTTAGCCTAGAAGGGAAAATCATTACAGATCTTCAAGGGACAATGAAGTATTTCTGCAATTAAATATCAGCTAATCTACTGATTAGTGAGGGGACAGTGTTAAAAGGGGAGTGTCTGTATCTAGGTGCTTACAATGTTCTTGACAGGTAGGCAGTCTCACTGTGAAAAATGGAGTGACTACTTCTGGGAGTATTTACTTTCTGGCTGCTAGCTTGAAAGCACAGGCAAACTCTGGATTCTGATTTAAACCTATTGAGGGTGTTTGGGGTGTGTAGTGCCACAGTCAGATGTGAAGTAGATAATTTCCGTAGCTGTTGCAGCTTGCTCATGTGCAGATTTGGTTCTAAACCAGCAGCTTTGTGTGGATAACTGCTGCTGTATAAGCTCTGGAGTGCTTAATTGTGCTCTGCAGTCTTGACTGTAGTTTCATGTACTGTTTGATAGCATACTGGGATGGAGGCACAGTACATACATTTGTGTTTTTCAGGTTGTTTTTTACTTAGATGAAATCCCCTAAATACAGTTCATGCAGCTGTTAGGTTGGAATGACAGGATGGTGTGGCATGTCTTCTTTTAATCTGCTGTTTCTAATCCAGTTTAACAAAACTTATTAATAGATCTTATCTTTTCAATTTACATTGCTAGATCAACTAATGATCCAGGAAACAATCAGCACCAGACAGATGAGGAGACCCAAATACATAAAGGTCTTTCAAGGAGAAGCCAGGCTGTTGGTGCTGTGCTTAGTGTCCTCCTGGTTGTTCTCACTGCGTGTCTCATAATCTTGCTGTTCTACAAAAAAGAGAGGAGGTAAGAAATTATTTAGAGGCTTTAGAAGTTTCTTTGTCAGGACATCCCAGACTGGATTTTGACAGAGTGGTTCAGAGTCAGTGTGATAGTTTGTAGCTCATTTGTTGACATGCTTTATGTTGATGGTAAAATTCCAGTGAAGAAAAGTGAGGGCTAATAAGTGGATATAGTGTTCCTAATGTAGTATTCTTTCCTTTGTTTAGGGAAATTGTAATAAGCAAGATAACAAACTGCTGCAGAAGATCATCTGGTGTTTCCTACAAATACACAAAGGTAATACAGTGACAAAATTAAATTTGTTTCTTGCCAAGTTTTCTTAACATGAAGCTTTTGTTAATAAATAAATAACCCCCTTAATTCCTAATTCCTTTAGCGCATGGTGTGGCATCAGGAAAGCCACATAGCTGATATATATATATATATATATCTAGTGAAATGGGAAAGGAAAATAGAGTTGAGGAAATGTGGAGCAGTCCATGAATCACCAAATAACATGTAAATGTACAAGAAGAGAGCAAAGTCTGTTTCAGCACAGTGATGCTCTTGCAGTGTTTACTCTCTCACAGCTACCTTAAACCAAGGTTGTGCATGCTGTGGGGTCTGACAACTGGGGAGATCAGTGTGTGTGTCGGTCTGGAGTGGCAGATGCAGTCTTCTCTTTTCTTTTCTTGTAGATAAACAGTGAAGAAGAAGCTAATGAGAATGAGACAGAGTGGCTTATGGAGGAAGTTGCAGCACCAAATCCAAGAACAGCAAAAGGAGGACAGGAGAATGGTCACATTGCTACCAAGTCTGTTACATCTGAAGCCCTTACCTCTCTCCATGTGGATGACCTGGACAGTGAGGATGAAGTGTTAACCATTCCAGATGTAAAGATTCAAACAGGAAGAGGACTAGACAAGAGCAAGCACCCACAAAAGAAGCCACACAGTTTTGGCAGTGATAACAAATCTTATTTACTGAATGGAGGAAAGGAAACGAAAGCAATAGCAAAGCCAGGCCAGCATCAGGCACAGAACTCTACAAATACAGCATCATTTCATGATGATAGTGATGAGGACTTGTTGAATATTTAATAACCCTTCTTGTGCCTAATCAAATATATATAGAGAGATTATATATAACAGGACAACATTTCCAACCAAATACGAGGACTTCAGCCTGAAAGATTTTTCTGAATTTTGCCTTTAACAAGAAACCATTGAAAAGGGAAGAAGAGAAAGATTTCTTGGTTGTTTACAATGATCTGTTCAGTAACGACTGGATTTTTGACATCCAGTTGGCTGAGTTAGTTGACTCTCTCTAGCCAGGACACTTGTTTTTTTTTTTAAGTCTCAGCATAGATGTTAAATGCTTGCTTAAAAAAGAGAAACCTTTGAAAGGAAAAGATTAAGGCTCAATGAAGCCCCTGGCTTCTGAGACTCAAGTTATCCGACTACTATCGTTTTAACTCCTTGTATTTATTGATCCTCACTACTCAGGTTTGCTTAATAGTAACATGTTCTTCCTGCCGGCAGGGTATTCTTCTATGGGCTCACCCATTGTGAGACAAGGAAAAGTATAACTTTTGTGTGTTGGGATGATTTGATGTAAATTTTGGAACTGGTTTAATTTATCCTGTAAATTTGAATATCCATTCTAATTTAAACAGATCATTGGTTCAAAGGTGTGGACTGAAAGGTACAATTCTGTATAGCTTTAGCCTGAAATGGTTGCTGTTCTTCGCATGGTATTTTTTTTTTTGGTACTGGTCATATGACTGACTTCATCAGTATTTGCCTAAACAGCTGACAAGCACCCAAAGATTTTCTTTTTTCCTTGATTATGGCTGGACTAGGCCAACTGCACAGAGAACCAGACTTTTCAAGGACGTAGAGGCAGAATTCCTATAATACAGTCTGCACTACGCAATTTGTCATCACCAAAAAAACCCCAAGGACTCCAAGAGGAGCCCTACTCTGCATAATGCCTGTCTCTGGTATTAATTTCAAGAAAATAAATTCAGGCCAATATTTTCTGATAGCCTAATTTCTAGTCCGTGTGCTATGATCCTGGCCATGGTCATTGATTTGAAACGTTGCTGGTAATAAATGCAAGTCAGTTTTTCTCTAGCAGTCTTGCTCCTCTCCAGGTGTTTCCTAAATAAAATTATGGACAATGTTAGGGTTTCAAAGCATTGTACAAGAACATGCATTGGTCAGAATTTTTTGAAACTTTTTTGTTGTTCCTTTTGGCTGGCTTATTCAGTTTCAACAATGGTTTCTTTTTATAAAAACTCCATTTTGAATCAAAATAGTGTAATATAAAGTATTCAGCAATTTCAATAAAAGATATGAAGTGGGTATTCCAAATCCCACATCTCAAGTCTGGAATCTTTCTTACACTATTCTGTATGCTGCTCACCAGCCTGGTGAGACCCTTTCCTGCTGTGATGGTTAATACCTCAATCATGTCACTCAAAATGAGAACCAGTGTTTGATGACAAAGATCAGAATATATAGGTAGGCCCTGGTGGTGTATTCTTTCTTTAATCAGGCTTGGGTGTTCTTCCTCTTGTATTGTTACCAGTGGAGCTGTAAGTCAGTTTGGCTTAAGCTGCATCTTTTCAAACTTAAATCAGCATTTTTCATATTTGTAATTAGAAGAGCTTGAAGAAGTGGGAGGCTTGATGGTGTATTTTTAGTACTATCTGTTATCATTACAACAGTTCTGTGAATGTATGTCGGAGGGTTCTGCTTCCCTTGCCCAGGTCATCAAGGCTGGTGTTTTGGAGTTGTTTGATCCATGAACCAACTGCATGAAATTAATTCTCCTGCATAAAATCACATGGTCTCTTTGTTTGGGCTGTGCCTAACAAGGCTTAGGTAGAACAGAGCTACTCTGTCTGGGGGTGCTTAACTGAGCAAAAACAATGTTATAATTTGTATCTGACAGCAGTGAGTGACTTCAGTGCCTAGTCTTGGAACTTTTGCCCAGGCATTTGTAGGTAGCCTGTATCTTACTTTATGCTGGATGCATAACTAGCTTCACCAGACTATTTTTCCCAGAAGAATACTCTATTTAACTATGTGGAGGGAAGGGTTATGAGAATAGCAGGGCACAGATGAGTCTGTACAGGAGCAGAAGCTTTGCCAGTCAGCAGCACCACTCCTTGGGAAGTGTCCCTAAGAAACCCACCTGCCTGGCAGAGTCCCACACAGCCCCCTGTGGGCTGGCTGCAGAGAGAATAATGGAAAATGGGGAAAACTGGCCCAGTCTGGATCAAACTTCTGTAGTTCAAGGGAAACTTTTGCATTCCAATACCAACTGTTTAAATAAAACTGTTGGAAAAGAAGTGATGTGTAGGGGTTTGGGGTGTGTTTTGAAGATGTAGCCTAATGCCTTAGCTTCACCCACTACCCAGGCAGGCTTTGACTTCAGTTCCCTTGGCTCCAGCTGACTGCACACATCCTCCTGCTGAGGAAGGTTGCAGGGGCTGGCTCTGAGCATGGTGACTGCTGTGCATGTTTGTGTCCCTGTTCCCCTCCCCAGCTGCACATGGAACTCCTGCAGCCGGGGAGGCAAAGGTCTGGTGTGGGGTGGTGCCGTGCTTGGCTGAGGGTGATGCAGCTCTGAGTGGCCAAGAGAGGAGTCCTTGTTAACTTGGTGTATATGTTCCTGACAGAGAAGAGGATGAAGCAGGAGAGGAGAAATCATATCTGTGTGATGTAGGGAATGATCTTGAAGTGTTGGTTTGCAAAGCAGCTTTCACAGCTGCTCAGGCCACGCTTGGTCTGTAGTTGATGAGCAGTGAGACCAAGTTCTGTTTCCATGCCTGGGCCAGAATGGCCTTCTAAGGTGGTTTATTTTTTTGGAGTGTATTGTGTCTTTAATTTTTTTTCCTTGTTGCTTAAGCTATTCCAAGTGCTTTCCAGACAATTTTTCACTTCTTTTTTTATGGCTTGTAAATGTTACCTCCACTTAGGCTTTTCTTTCTGATGGAAGGCTGCTGTTGTCAGCAAAAGATATGGGAGTAGCTGGTATCCATCCATAGGCAGGACAATGTACCACTGGAGCCTAATACAACTGCATTTATTTGAGGTGCCTGCAATGAAGTCTACCTAAAGTCCTATAGGTCTTCTGTGGTAAAAAAAAAAAATAGCTGTTTTGGCCATAGATACTGTATAGTGTGGCTTTCCACAGCTATTCCCAGTGCATAATTCTGTAATGAATGCTTTTTCTCTTTTGCATCACTGCAAAAATATGCTCAGGTGAATCCCTAATACAGGTGGGAAGAGGTTTTCCTTGGGAATGGAAGAGTGTGGAAGGTGAGAGGTGTGACACATGTGATAGAAGTTTTCAGGAAAGCTGTTCCTTTACTGCTATATGGCTCAATGTATAGACACTTTTTTTCAGAGTGTATCCACCTATTTTTTACAGATCCTGGGAAGCTTTGCTCACATGTGATGCCCAGCCATTCTGCCCTAAACCCATGTGTTGCTTGTATGTTGGTAGAAACCTTTTATATATTTGCTGCTTAACAATGCCTATTATTTGAGGAGCTGACTTGCCTAACTAAAAGAATAACCCCCAAACCCCCAACAAAAACTGAAGGGCTGTGACCCATAGGGGCTTTTCCAGAGAAGAGGAACGTATAAGTGCTCTAATTAGGGGTTAAAGGCAAATTCTCCCTGGGTGAATTAAGGTCTGATTTCAAGTGAAACCTAAAAAATAGAGCTTGCAACATGTAGTTTAATAATTTATAGAGTTAGTCTTGACTTTTGGTCAAATATCTTTGTTACTTAAGTAGCTTTGCTGCCAACTAAATATATCAGTGCTGCAGAGAGGACCTAGTTGAGGTTTTTGAAGTGTTTTTGATGCCAAAATGCCAACCCTAGATGACATTTTAGAGCATGTTGGAGAATTTGACAGGTTCCAGAAGCAAACCTTTTTTGTCCTATGTTTGTTATCTGCTTCCTTCACCCCAGTGTACGTGGGGGTCGTCTTCTTTGGGTTCACCCCTGAGCATCGCTGCTCCAGCCCTGGGGTGGCTGAGCTGAGCCAGCGCTGTGGCTGGAGCCTGGAGGAGCAGCTGAATCACACAGTTCCCGAGTGGGATGGCCACGGGGGCAGCTTCAGCAGCCGCTGCAGGAGGTACGAGGTGGACTGGAACACAACGGGCATCAGCTGCACTGACCCTCTCGGGAGCCTGGTGGGCAGTGGGAGCACTGTCCCCCTTGGTCCCTGCCAGGATGGCTGGGTCTACGACTTCCCAGGGAGCTCTATTGTGACAGAGGTAAAAACAGCCCCCTTTGTCCTGTCCCCTCTGTTACAGACAGGGTGAGGGTTGGGGGAGAGGATTGGTGGAGCCTTGGCTGTGTTAAAATCCCCTGCTTACCTGGAGAAGGGATTGTCTCTTACTGTGAACTTGCGCTTGGGGGTTTACGAGTTATCTTCCCTCTGTCCTTGCTGTGAAGTGTTGCCTTGGCTGCTCAGGAGTCTTATATCTCCAGCTGGGGAGCAAAGCATATTTCAGCAAATAAATCCCCAGGTAGATAAAGTCCAGTTCTGAATGAAATTCCTGTCACATGAGAGGTCCAATTGGTGAAGGTGTGTAAACAGTGCAGCTAGCAGTGCTGCAAACAAACAAAATGGGCCAATGCAATGGTCTTGATTTCTTCCCCCCACCCCCTTCATTTTTTTTCCTTTCTTCTTCTTTTTTTTTTTTTTTTAATGAATAAAGTCTTTTAAAGTTGGTTTTAAATAAAAATTAATTGCAGTCAGTGTGGGGAAAGATATTGCCTCCCACAATTAAACAGTTCAAGTCAGGAATAAACTATAGAAACTGTGTTCTCAGAAGGAGTGTGAATAAACTGAAAGTGGTACTTAAGCTACTTGCTGTACTTTAGCAGTTTAGGTGCTTTAAGAATAAGCCAGTAACTGGGATGACAAGCTTGATCTCATCATAGAAAGTTCCACCAAATGTTTAGAGGTCGTCAGGATTCTTTTCCCCATATGCCTAACACAGGAGCAATTAAAATCTGTGCTCTAGCAACTTCAGCATTCATAGTTTTCTAAGAGATTGGTCCTAGATATAAGGGGGTGCACTCTAAGTGTATTCTTTCAGCAAGTTATGGGCTGTGAGATATGGAAGTGAGGCACCTCAAATGCAGGGTGAGCCAGGCCTTCTATGCAGCAGCACCTCAGCAGACACATCTCACTGGAAAAGGCTCCAGCAGATCCCATGGTCCAGATGCCCCCACCATCATCTCCTGAGGCTGTGGGAAGCTGAGCACTTGTAGTCTGTGTGGGCTCATGCAGTCATGCTCTCACATCAGCTGTCTCCCCTTTCCTGCTGAAGGGGGTGCAAGGCCGGGCCCATGGGCTGCTTCCTTCATGGAATAACCAGACATGTCACATAACTCTGCATTTTGTCAGTAAGTTCCTGGTTGTGACTGTTTCTGTGAAACTTCTCAGGCCCTGATATATTGTCCCCTGCTCTGATAGCTAAGAAAAGGAAAGGATAGTGCAGTGTAAATTGTGTTATTTCAAAGGAAAAGTTTGGAAGAATGTCCTCATGGGAAGTCCCATAGAGCATCAGAAGAAATATTTGCTTTTGTGTTAATTATGGATGCATAGATTCAATTAAACCCAGCTACCAGGAGAAAGGGAAGGGATTCTCAGTCATATTAGGAGAGGTTTTTGCAATAACCTTTTCTTCAGTAGCTTTTATGTATTTCTACAAGTAAGATAGGACAAGACTAGATGGCAAATATATGTGGGTATCCATGTGGTATAAAGCTTGGCCCTGGATAAAAAATATCTGCTCTCTGGACACATACAACAATGTAGTTGAGCTAAAGACCAGAGCAGAGAGAAAATGCTGTGGCCTCAGGGCAGATGCAGATACTTCCACCCTCCTCCAGAAAGCCAGTGCTCCATGGGACCTGGGACAAGGCAGGCTGCTGAAGGCATCTAAGATGCTTCTAGTAAAGGCATCACACATAGTGCTGAATGGTCTGTGGGGACTACTCTGCCATGCCAGGGTATGAGGCAACAAGAACCGCCTAGAAATGTTCACCATCAGCCAAAAAAAAAAAAGCTGTTTGAAAAACTCACGGTGATCATCAGATCATTTTGATTTGATCAATGAGGGGCAACACAGGTTTGGGTGACAGTTTTGCCAGATAATGCTGTTATGCTCTTTCCAGAAAATAGAGATGAGACATGAATGGGAGATGCCAGTAAACTGCTCAAGGGCTTTTTCCAGTTTTTAATGCTGGACAATTAGTTAAGTTAGTACGATTTCTGTGTGCTGGCAAAACAGGCATTGACCCAGAAACAAGTTTAAATCTTTAACTGAAGTGAAGGAGAGTTGTGGACATGAGCCAGCTCCTCATTTCACTCTTTTGTCTCTCACTGTGGTTGCTCCTTTAGTTTGACCTGGTGTGTGAGGACTCCTGGAAGTTGGATCTCTTTCAGTCTTCTGTGAACGCTGGCTTTTTTATTGGCTCCTTAAACATTGGCTACATTGCGGACAGGTATGTGTGGGCTGACAGCAAAACCCTCTGACCTCCCTTATCAATGTTCAGCAGCCAAACTTCGATAAAGGTTGTGCAACTGATATCGTCTCCGCTCTTCTGAAAATAAGGTCATCCCCCTGGACCTTCGGTCGCAGCATGAACCAGTATCCTGCCTTTTAGGTTGTACCTGGTGGTTAGCACAGATCTGCTCAGCAAGCCCTGCAGAGCCCATGAGGACTATTTTAGAATTGTACACACCAAACTTCCTACTGTGCCATATCAGAGCCCTCGGGTGTTAACCAAAGCCAGGAAATGAGTGGTTTGGATCTCCCACTTAATCTGTCACACTCTTTGTGGCTGTAGCTTGGAAACATTTTGCTTCTTTTGGAGAAGCTTAGAAACAGTTGTCACAGATTGCCAGATGTGTACAGCAGCAGTCACTGTGAAAAAAGCAGATAATCCCTCTAGCTCCCTGTTCAGAGCCAGCAGAGTCAGACTCCCTGGCTCAGGCATCTGGGCTTAAAGAGAAACAAATGCCAGTACTTTTCCCCTTGTTCCCCTTCTGCCAAGGACTGTTAGTACAGCAGGCTCTGAGTTGCTCCAGCTGAGAAATGCAGCCCACTCACAAGTAGATCCATGTTTTAAAGGTTAAGGTTGTGGTGAATAAATCCCTTATAAATCTGGTGCATGTGGAACTACCAGAATCATAATATTAACCCATGCTTATTTTTCCCAATGTCCCAATGTAATATATGTAAACATGGGACTATTCTTTTTTCCTGAAAATTTTTGTGGAATTGCTGAGCAACTGGCACAGTAGCTTTTCATGGCATAGAGAAGGAGATAAGTGAGTAAAAGGCAAAGAAAAAAAGCATGTCTCTATATTGCATTGCAAAACTGGATTTTTTCCCCCTGAAGATACACAAAGCTCTTACTAGTTTAAAATACTTCCATGACTATTGGTTTGCTTCATGCCTATCATTTTCCAATCCAGGTTTGGCCGTAAATTTTGCCTTTTAACAACAATTGTTGCAAATATTGTGTGTGGAATCCTTCTGGTCTTCGTGCCCAGCTACGTGTGGATAGTCATCATCCGGTTCTTGCAAGGGCTGGTCAGCAAGGGCTGCTGGACTGCAGGCTACATCCTGGGTGAGTTCAGGACCTTCTCCCAGGAGCAAGACTAGCAGCAGGAGATGAAGGAACAAAACTCAACTCAAAAAAACGTAAAAAATAAGCCATTTAAAAAGTGCCTGCCATGGTGTTTTATTAAGGAGTTTTCTCCCTCTTTGACTTCCCAGGATGCTTTCAAGCACTGTCATTAGGGAGAAACAACAGTAGCCTTCCAAGCTCAAGCAAGTGGTGATGTGTTAGGGCTCTTACCTCGAGTTAGGCTTTCCCCTATGGTACAGCTCACCTCTGCAGATCTGTCTGGGCCCCATGGCTCTTCTTCCTTCCATCAGGCTCTGTCTAGGGAAGGTGACCAGGCAGACACAGCCCCTCTGGCCTGGGTGCAGACAGGATGGTGACAGAGGCGGCCATTAAAGAAGCAGGCAGAGGGTGGGGAAAACTTGAGACATTTTTATGACGCAAAGAGCATTAAAGGGCAAACAGAAGCTTCAGAACATAAAAATAACTGAAGAACAGCATGTACTTGCTGATAAAAAGATGAGGTGTTTGTGTACGTGTGTGTATCCACTGGGCTGAGCAGAGGCCAAGCCATGGAGGAGCCAGCCTGTGTGGGTGCCTCTTCCAGTGCCCTGCACCAGCTGTGTCTGCTGGTGAGGCACAGCTGGGCAGCCAGGCTGGGTCTGGGACCATCTCAGGACCTCTTTCTGGTTCAGGGCAGAGCTGCCTGGGATTTCTCTGATTTTTCTGGAGTGGAGTTCGGTCTCTTGTCCAAAATACCCAACTGAAAGCAATCACTGAAGCAGCAGATTAACTATTTTAAAAGCTGACCTATAGAACATTAACTGGGTTAGTGTGGCAGGTGGCTCTACCAAATATCTCTGAGAGATACGCAGTTCATTGTGACAGTGGTGAAAACGTAAAAGTCAGTGCCCTAAACTTCCATGAAATCTTTCAGTGTGGGCATCTTGCTAATTCAGTTATCCAGATGTCTGATGTAAATAAAGGCATGTATCCTACCATCCAGACTGTCTTCTGCTAAGACATGATTATGCCTTCCTGTGCATTTCTGGATGCTTGCTTGGCCTCTTAAAACTTTTCCTAGCACAAATGAAATCTCCATCCCCTCTTCTGGGGAACTTTAAACTGTTTTAGAGCATGAAATCCTTTTCAGGACAATGATTTGCCTCATCCTGATATTTTCTCTCTATTACATCTTGTTACTCCTGGAATCTCTTGAAACTCTCTTATGCAAAAGATCCTGAACCAGTCCCAAAGCTCCCTTAAATTTCTATCTTCTCCCTAAGGGTGGCCAATACTGAATGTCCAGGGAAGGATACAAGGACAGAAAAACCTTGTTATCCTACTCTGCTTGTCTACCCTTCGGCTGCTTCTGGCTCAGTGCTGCTGAGCCTGAGGACATGTCTTTGTGCATGGTTCAGCTGAGCATCATTAGCTAATCTGTGGTTCCAAAACTCAGCAGCTCATTTGGCTGCTAATTAGTTCCTTACTGTTTTTTTTTCTAATGAGTTTGCTTTCTTGAAGTCACACAACTGGATGCAAAATGTTGAGTGTGTTTGCTCCTGCCTGCTGGAATAGTTACTCTTAACTCCGTATCAACAAGACTTAATATGTGGCTCTATGCTGTGGTGTGGAGTTGCATAGTGCAGACAAATAGTGATCCCACCCTGGCCTGGGAGCTCTGTGCCATCCCATGATACAGGTTTTCCTTATTATTTGGAGTGAGATGCAGGCTGATAGCCTGTACTTTGGAAACAAAATATTCAGCTTTGTTGTTGGGTTGGAGACATTACGTATGTTAGCATTAGATTTCACAACAAAATTCATCTGTGCACTTTGACAAATGCTCGATTTACTCTGAGATTTCTGCAGCAGAGGACATTCCTGAATGTCTTAGGCCAGTGCACAGACAGCAGCAGTGTTTTCTGCTCTGCTGGAGTTTGGGTGCCAGAAAAGCGAAGCAGGGGGTTTTGTCTGGAGGCATTACACCGGGAAGCCCATGATTACCAAGGTTTCCCCAAGTGGTTACCATAGCGTTGGTCCTCCAGCGTCCCCCCAGCTGGTTTCTGCTGCGTGGGGCAGCCACGGCGCTCACCTGTCCCTGTGTGTGCGCCCGCAGTGACAGAAGTGGTGGGCCCGCAGTACCGGAGGACGGTGGGGATCCTCTACCAGGCGGCTTTCTCCGTCGGGCTCCTGGTCTTCGACGGCATCGCTTACGCCCTCCCTCACTGGCGGTGGCTGCAGCTCACTGTCACCCTGCCCACCTGCTTCCTCCTGCTCTACTACTGGTAAGTGCCCTTTTGTTGTGCCTCTGCCCGCCACCCAAAATACCCGGCTTCTCCTGCTTCCCAAGGCTTGATACTGAGAGAGACTGGGCGCTCCTTTCTGACGCACACACCTCTTGGTGCAGAGAGGAGGCTCCCAGCAAAAAGGAGAGGGAAATAGCACACCTCAGCAACTGAGATCTTGTTGAATCCTAGCCTGTGCACCTCACCTGACCTTGTGTTTAAAAAACAGACCACTTGGAAAAACACTGGAGGAAAATTGGATTAGTATAATTCACTATTTTCTTTAAGCAATTAATAAATGAAAATAGGTGCCTTGGCATAGCTTAGTTGGTCTTACACTGAAAATATGGTTATTGACAGATTGTCTAATGGTGACATAACTGTACCAGACTGCTAGCATTTTCTTTTAAGGCAGAAAAGTTGCAGTTTCTGTGGTTCAACTGAAAAAAAAGCACTTGGGTACTCCTTCATTTTAGTTTCTCTCCTCTCTTTTTAATCGATATTTTTTGGTTTGAGTAATTGTCTGGATGGGTCAAGAGGTTAGGAATAATAGAAATTTGTTGCCTTCCTTCCTCCATATTTTTGATTTGGTAAGCCAATTCTAACTTAATTAGTACTTCTTAACCTGTATTGGCAGAAGTGAAAAATGGCTCCCTAAGAGGAGCTGGTTTGTGGTGAATGGGCCTGATACGATGAGAGCACTACTCTCACTCAAAACTCCTCCCTGATTTATCTTTAGTAAACTCCTCTTTGACTAAAGCTACTACCTCAGCTGTTCCTCTTCCAATCTCAGCCATGGGATATACTACTTTTCCTGACTGGGGGAGTGGGAAGTAGCACACAAAACCCACTCAAC
>VXBC01004932.1:430921-442498 GCA_013399945.1 Ploceus nigricollis | reverse complement strand
ACCCAAACAAAAAAAAAAAAAAAAAAAAAATCCATCTATCTCTGTTTAATCTCTCCAAAGTCTCCACTCATGGGAGAATAGGTAGGCTTTATGTTTTGTTGTATAATGGCATCCACTCGCATTGTAGGTGCCTCCCAGAGTCTCCCAGGTGGCTGATATCTCAAGGAAAAAATGACAAAGCTATGAAAATTATCAGCAATATGGCTAAAAAAAATCAGAAAAAGATGCCTTCCCATTTTAAGGTGAGCTCAGGGTTTGCTTGTACATGTAAGTAAGCATCATGAGAGTTCCTCACAGAGAAATTTAATGTACTATGTACTGGCTCTTCCATAGGATATTAAATTTGAAGAGGATGATTGTGGAAAGCAGAATCCCTCACTGATGGACCTTTTCAGGACACCACAGATAAGAAAAAACACACTCATTTTGATGTACAACTGGTAAGAATATAACGCTAGAGAGCTGGTTTTGCAGCTCTGGATTTGAAAACTCCATCGGGACACGGATGTCTGTTCTCTTACTATCTAACGAATCCAGGATGCTCTTCTCTGCCCAGGTTCACGAGCTCCGTCCTCTACCAGGGGCTCATCATGCACATGGGAATGGCTGCTGAGAACATGTATCTGGATTTCCTCTATTCTGCACTCGTTGAGTTCCCAGCTGCCTTCTTCATCATCATCACTATTGACCGTGTCGGGCGGCGCTACCCCTGGGCCGTGTCAAACCTGGTGGCTGGGGCCGCCTGCCTTGCCACAGCCCTCATCCCACAAGGTAAGTCACCTGAATGGAGCCCCGTGGGGGCTTCCCATGGGGTTTCTCTGGAACCTCCATGCTGCTTTGTGAGGGTCCCTTTGCCACTGCTCATGTGGTCCTCGCTGTTCCTGGTCCCTCACTCACATGGGTGAAATAAAAAAAACAAACAACCATCAGAAACACCAACTGACATGGGATCAGAGGTCCCACAGAATAACACTGTTGTATTAATTGGCACCTGCTGAATCACTGGGATGCTTTTAAATGTGTTGAATGTATTTTCTCTGCAGACATACATTGGTTAAAAGTGATTACTGCTTGCATTGGGAGAATGGGAATTACAATGGCTTTTGAAATGGTTTGCTTTGTAAACACAGAACTGTATCCAACTTATATCAGGTAGGTGCATCCTCTCCCCACCTGGCATTTGGCCTGGGAACAAATAGTTGGGGCTGATGTGTATGTTATGTTTTATGCTAAGTTAAGTTATCCTTAAATGTGTCAGAACTACACAGGTACTATTGAACATAAAGTAGGTGAAGCACAATTAAAATTTTTAAAAAAGAAAAGAAATGTACTTTTAGACAAGGGGAAACTCACATGACTGAAATAAAGGGAAAATTTGGGAGAACCAGAGTGGGTGAGGGATCTGAGGTTCCGCACAGTGCCTAGATCTGTCTAGAGTTGTGATCCATCCCCTTCCAACTGCAGTACTCTGACACTAATGTGATCCCTTTGCTGCCAAACCAGGAATCTCGGGGTGATGGTTTGCTCCTCTTTGTGTGATATTGGTGGAGTCATCGCCCCATTCATCGTCTACAGACTGGTGGAGATCTGGCACGATCTGCCACTGATTGTCTTCAGTAAGTGCCACCTTACCTCCTTGCTGGCCCCTTCCAGGGTGCAGTGGGGGACCCAAGTTCCAAAGGGAGGGAAAAGCCACCAACGCAGCTGCTTTAAGTTCAGCAGAAGTCCCTGCTCTCTACAAGGCCTTGGCCTTCAGTTTATGACAAGCTGGAACTTGTTTATGCACTCATCTCTCCCTAGCCCCTATGATTTCTCCATGCATTTTAAAGGAAGTTTGAGTCGAATACGCATTTGGTAGATAGCAAAGAACTCATAAAAATTTTGATGGGCTTAATATTTGATGAATCTAAAGTTGATTTACTGCTGTTCTGTGAGTTATATTGTCTCTGTTCAGCAATCAAACCCTAGAATTTCATGTAATTCCCTATTTAATGGAGTCCAAGTCTGGCTGTTATGCTTCAGCTTTTCTGACACTTTGTTAACTGGCTCCTCTCCACTTATTTGGAAAGTGGCTGGTAAATAAGTGCAAGATAAGTTTTGCAGACTAGTGACTTGAACTCTCAGGTCAGGGCCTGAAACACTTTATGACACTGAATCTTTAGGTCAGCACATTATTTATAGAAAAATACCTTGAATGGCAATATGCAGATTTTAACAGACAGAACATCTAGAAGAGCGCTTAGTAGATTTAAAATACATGCTAAACACCTACAAACTGAATAAAAGAAATTATCAAAGGAGAATTTGATCGTGTTGCTTAGAAGATAATACATTGTGTGTACATTTTCTAATCTTATGCGAATAGCATAAAGATGGAATGTGTTCCTGGCATGCTCTAGCACTAAAAAGAGTTCTTTCCTCTATGAAGGAAGGATATGTCCAGTTTGAGGTGTCCTAGGTCATGCATAATTCACAAGAGGACTTGGCTTGATGCTGTCCCCACAGGGCAGCCACATCCTCCATTTTTGCACCAGCATGACAGTTTTGCACATGAGACTTGAGGTGCACATCTTGTATAAACAACAAAATAAAATGCCATTGACAAGTCCATTCAGTCTGGCAGTAGCAAGTGGCTGCAAAATGCTTACAAGCTCTTTGTGCCTCTGTTTTGAAGCTGTGCTTGGTTTGATTGCGGGTGGATTGGTGCTGCTTCTGCCTGAAACTAAAGGAAGAGTTTTGCCTGAGACTGTGGAAGATGTTGAAAACTTTCACAGGTGAGTCATGAGGATGAACATGTGGCAGTTTTCACTTGAAACTGGGCAAAATCCCTGTCCAGAGGGAATCCCAGGGGTTACTTGGCTGCCTTGTTTGCTTCCAGGAAGTTGCTGGGTAATTTCCAGACTCTCACTGGACAGATTCTGGACTCCTTTTACCCCATGTCTACGTAGGCACCTTGAGAACAAGTAGCCTTCCAAAAGTGCTGCAACACCATTATAAATGGTATTTGTGTTTAAAAAAAATGCCTTAACAATTGAAGAGGAAAAGGGCAGTCTTGGTAGCAGCTTCACATGTGGTGCATGAAGCACCAGTATCTGCTGAGGAGCCAGAGCAAACCTAAGGGAATATATATGGTCATTTTATTGGGGCCAAGGCAGAGCAGGGGAAGAACTCGAAGTTAGGTGCTCCCTGAACAACTTCATTCCTGGTTGATGTTCATGTCTTGTTACTCTTGCAGGCAAAGTGCTCCAAAGGCCAAAAAAATCTATCTCCATGTCCAAGGATCAGAAGTAGCACGTGGCTGAAGAGGGCGTAACTCTTGCTGGGTAGTCTGCTCTAGGGCAGTAGCACAGAAATGCCACTTAGAATAAATACCCTCTCAAAAGTCTTGCCTCTCTTATTTCAATTTCTATGCATATCCTTTATTTACAGTGTTTAGGGTTTTCTGATGGGATTGTCCCTATTGCTGCATAGCTGTTTCCCCTTCTGTACACTAAGAGAAACATATTTTAGGGCTGGGAAATTTTTGTACCAGCTGTGTGGACTTCAACGTGGACTTCAAGAGGTCTTAACTTGAGTATGGTAGGATCCATACCAACAAAACTTTGTAAGTCTCCATGAAGTCTGACTTTGTTGGCTTCTCTTAAGAAGAGGCAGCAATAATAAATGTGATATTTATCTCCATTGTAGAATCAAGGTAACTACAAACCTGGTTCAATTGTGTGACAACTTGTACAGAGTTTTTAAAAAATTGATTTTATTTTCTCCTATTTTACTGGCTACTCACAAGGATGTATACTCACAGGGATGGGCATGTGGCAACTCCAGAGCATGAAAGCGTGCATAGGAGAAACACTCATAATCCTTTATAAGGTAATAGCATTATACACGTGCCCTGCAGTGGCATTCCTTTGGAGTGAGCTAGGGTCAGGCTCAGGAACTTGCAGGACCCTGACCAAGGGTCCTGTGTATCAAGGAGAATCAGGAACAGCATTGGGTCTTCCAGGAAATATCCAGCACCTTCAGAAATTTCCTAGTCCATCCTGTTGAGCGACTGTAACAGACTTGTGGTTGCAGGGCAAAACAGGGACAGTGGTCCTGTGGCTTCCCTTCCCTGTTTGTGTTGTTGGTCCCTATCTGCTGGAAAACACTGGTTTTCCATAAGGATACTGTGAGCAGGGTACAAGATACCTCTGCCCATTGATAATCAGCTGCAGGGAGAACTCCCAGTTGAGCAAGACACTGCTGGACTCTAGCAGGCAGGGTGAAATTCCCCCAGGATTGCATCCCAGTGACCTTGCACCTGCTTTCAACTGACCTGAACCTCAGTTAATGTTCAGTGTTGCTGTGAGGGCCCCCAAGGCAGGGAAGTGCATTGTCCAGTGAGGCAGGGCCATGGTAAGGTTGCCCTGAGAAGAGTCGGGACAGATCAGGAATGACATGACTTTGGCCTGGGCAGTTGCAAAACTAGTATTTGCTTCAGGATCAGAGAGGAATAAGCTTGTCCTGAGAGGGCAAGAGGAACAGTGGGGGTGTAATTATGTGTCTGGTAGAGCTGATGTCCTGCTCTGGTTGCAGACATGTCTCTGCTCTGCACTAAAAGAAATCTGTTAGAACTTCTGACTTACAGTTCTTGGATATAAAACCTGTTGAAAACTCTGCAGGTAGAAAATGGGGGTGGTAGCAACAAGTTAAGCAAAGCAAAGACTGAGATGAATAAATAACTAACTACAAAAGCTGAGTCCCAAGACCCTTACCCATCACACTGGTATTTATTCCCATAGGCACTGCTACTGCCACAGCAGGAGCTACAGAGGTGGCAGGCTCTGGCACGCCTTTGCTTTGTAGTCATCTACAAGTGATAGTGGCATCTGCTTCTGCTGGCAGCTTAATAGACACAAGGGCAAATGTCCTTCATTCATTTCTTTGTTGGTGACCTTTGTCCATTCATGGATTGCTTCCTGGAGCTGGGAAGTCAGAGATGTAAAAGCTGGTCCAGCTGCACATGGCTGCTCTCAAAATGGGGAGCAGGAGCACTGTGTCCCGGGGGGTGATAGGAGTGTGTCACCCCCAGGCTGAGGGTGAAGCTCACATCCTGCCTCAGGTAACACCATTTGACAGCTTCCCTTCCCCTAAAGAGCAGCTTAAGCCTGTCTGCTGGAGCATAACCACTGCCAGGGCTGTCCCTGGAGCCTGGGAAGGAGCACTTCAGGACCAAGCACCATCTGACTCTGGCAAGGAGCCTGGGAGCAAGTAAATAGGGCCAGATTAATGAAAGTGGGACTGACCCCTAAAGAAGACCTAGTCCCTCACCTCTTACTTAAATCTGGACTTTTTATCAGCTGTGCCAGAAGAGAACATAAAAGCTCCATGTTTTGGGATACCCACCAGCCTTCACCAACTGGGTTTTGGCCAACCAACTTTACTTTTACAAATTTTTCTGGTGTTCTCCGTGGCATCATCTGATGGGCAGATGATCTTGTGGCCAAGGGCTGCACCTTTCTAAGCACTGTTCTTGTCTCTGCTGTTGCTGTCAGCATCTAAATCCAAATGCCAACATGCAAGCATGGCTGTTGTTTGGGCATGTCTGTATTCCTATCCCATCCCTAGTCTACAGCGCTGTGTCATCATTCATCCTTAATATTTTAAAATATTAAGAAATTGGGCCTTCTTCCGCAACTAGAACTGGTCAGGAGTCAAACTCAAATCCAGAAAATAAATATAAGTTGATGAATATGATGTGAATCACAGCTTCCCAAGAGCTGTGGAGAGGACTCTTCAACCTTCAAAGGCACTAGAGCAGTGATTTTCCACCATGGTATGGAGGGAAAACTACTTTAAAAGCCATATCCTTTTTTGGCTTATCTTTCCCCCCTGCCTCAGTACTTATTTCTGACAGATGTTTGTGAGTTTGGCCATGTAGATAATCAAGCTCAGGCCATTAGGAAAACATTAATGCATAAACACAAACTTTAATGTGCTTTAATACACAGGGCAGAGTATCCTGTTATTGTTTGGGCTGGTCCCAGAGGGTGTCTGTGATGGGGCGTTCTGCCCCTTCCCTGTCACTGATCCCAAATGTGGATGCAGTTGTATGTGGCCCAACATGTCCTGAGGATTCACTGCCTCCACCTACTCATTGTTTTTTTTTCTAATTTTCCAGCTTGCCTAATATCTAGTCAAATTCTGGAATGCCAAATCTTAAAAGCCAGCATGGGCTTAGAGGTGCTTGGTTTTTGTACTTATTTCTCTGGAAGAAGAGGAGCAAAACTAGGAAGGAAAAGGGGCTTGTGGATGCCTCAGGCACCCACAGTGGGCTCTATAGTGGCAGTGCTCACTGCTGAGTGGCAGGAGCTGAATTATAGACCAACCAACAGCACCAAGACTTTAAGGGAGGTAGAGGGAATTGTGACAGTAAATCAGATACTGCCTCTGTGTTAGTTTTGTGCAGAGTCAGGTAGCTTGGAGGAAGTGAGTTGGGCTCATGACTGCACTCCTGCTTGCTACAGAAATGAGCTGTGAGTGAGCAGCCCAAAGAGATTTTTAGTTTCATAAGAAGCCAAAGAAAGTGTTCCTTCATGAATTTCCCACTTATGCCATGAGTTGCTGCTGCCAGATGCCCTGGGACACCTGAAACATGTGTAAGTGTTCAGGAGGCAAATAGAAAATATTTGCAGGATGGCCCACGAGGAAGTGAAGCAAAAATGCTTCTGGCTTAGGAAGTCTGCTCTTGTTACAGACAGTGCTTTGAAAATCAGATGGCGTCAGTGGGGGTCAGGCCTGCTGCTAATCAGGGGTGCCTGCCCAGAAGGTGCAATTGCAAACTGGGTAACTGAGGACAGGGCCTGTGAGCCAGCATCCCTTGCTGACCAGTCCCTGGATCAGGCCGAATGCCACCGTCCAGGTGTAGCTCAGTGCAAAGGCCATCAGAGCCCCTGAAACCACATTGATGAGGACTGTGACCAGAAGGCAGAGTTTGTGCCCCCAAACCTGCGGAGCAAAAAAAGAGAAGAAAGAGGCTCAGCTCCTGGAAGGGTAGGGGGCAAACCAAAGGGTTTGAAGAGGCTGGAGAGGATGTCTGTTAATTTTGAATAGGAGTCTATATCTGCTCTTCCCTTTGCAACATTAACCACCTCTATGGAATTTCAGGGAACTCCCCTGCCTTGTATTTTCAGGTCATTGCTCATTTTTTGTTAAGGACTTGGCCAATGAATTCAAGATTGCTTTGATATTGCTTCCCAATCCATCTTTCAAAGCTGCCATAGGTTTTTCCTGAGGATTTGTTTGCTACCTGTGATCTTTTAATATTTTCTTATTAACCCTGGCTGACTTTTGAGCTCTTTCTGAGTAGGGTTTTGTACATCGCTGTCATTTGTCATTCCCTTTATCACTGTGACTCACTGGTAGTCAGAAAGAGAGGGTTTCCAAAACAAACAAGCTGACTGGAACACTGGAAAGCCATTTGATTTCTAGCTGACAGAGACATATATTCAGTTAGAAGCATGAATTATAAAAGCCATTAAATTAGTCAGCATCCACTAACAAAAATAGCATGATAATAAATACCAGCTGAAATAAGTGTCTTCTGTTTTTCACAGCAACAGCAGCAGATCCCATCACTCAAACTTCATCCTCTCATGAGCCCGACATACAGACATTTTTGACTTGCCTTAAAGTTTAGCCCATGAGAGCCTCATCAGACCACATTTGAGACTTCTGGTTTTGTTTTTACCCTGAGCACAAAACATCCTGGTTATGGTTTCGTGTTGCTCTTTGGTGGTCTCAGTGCAGGAGCAGCAGTGAACTGGGACAGGGTGGTATGAGCAGAGTGAAGACTCCTTAACACTCTGACATGTACGTGTTTTATCTTAGGAGGAATTATATCCTACTCCCTCATGTCTTTTCATACTCCTGCTTCACAAAAAGCCTTTGCAAAAAGATCCTTCAGTATTTTGACAGAGAGAGAGAGAGAGAGACAGAAGAACATTTCAGCTATAAATGGCTATGAATTTGGAAGCTCTGGCTTCTGTTGGCTCTCACTATCATAAGGTGGCAAGAAATGCCTTTGCTAGGGAACATGATTGCTTGGAAAGGTGATCTGAAGAGTGGTGCTTTTGACAACCATGGAATCTGCTCTCTGCTGTTTCACGTCCTGTTATGCCTGGATCTGGGTGCATCACCACCCAAGCCTCAGTTCTGGGAAAAAGAGATGGAATGCTTTCAAGTTTACTAGGAGATTAGTCAGAAAACAAGAACTTGGATTTAGGAGAATGAGAGGATGAGGGAGGCGACAAATGTTTCTGATTAAAACTAAAAACAAAACAAAGACCTTCCAAAATGCATGTGAAGAAAAGCCGAAATTGTCGTAAGTCTGTCCACTTTTGTCCTTGAAATCGGACAGAGGACTCCATCCCAAGATGGAAGACTGGATGTAGGATTTTTGTGGTACTGCTGTAGCCATTTGAAGTCTTTCACCTGAGAATTTCTTTTGCCAAAGGTGTAGGCACACACAAGACGTGGCCACAAAGAGTTACTTCAATAAATTACTACTTACTGATGAAAAATCCATTTAAACAGAAAGCTTATAGAAAAGCTGGTCTGGTTCACTGGCAGTATGGTAAAGATTTAATGAGGATGGGAAAGCAATCTGTCCAATCTGTGACTAGATGAGCTTCTTCAGAAGCTGATTTGTCTGCACAACCTAACTGATGGTGTGTTTGCCTGCACTGAAACCAGGGAACAGGGACCAATGAGACAAACACAGTCTCATCTTAATTTTGTGATGCTGCGGAAATACTACAGGGGATGGCTATGCCTCTTCCCATAGATCTTCCCCCTTGGAGGAGTGGGACAGTGAAAAGAAGGGAAAAATAGCAATAGCTAGTCAAAAGAGACAATATTGGGGCAGTCTTGGGGGGAAAAGGCTATTGAGAATACAAAGTTAAAAAAATCAAGACAGACTGGATCTCCAGAAGGATTGTTCACTCCCTGTTACCTGCATTTCTTCAAATTCCAGTCTCATCCTCCCTTGTTATTTTTGGTAAATATGCAGAGACAGATCAGCTACAAAGCACTGAATTTGTTCAGAGACTAATCTAAAACACCAATCTACTGGGCAGGTATATGACACAATGATAATTGTGATGGAAAAGTGGAAATGAAGGACAATAATGTCTAGAACTGGCTAAATACAGACTCAGCTGAAAAAAAGGAGGATCAAATAAAATTTAGGAAGAAACCACTGCTTCTATTTCTGTATCTGAGAAAAACTCTCCTAGTTTGAAACTGATTTATGGCCATCTGGATACTGTTAAAATTAATGTGAAACAAATCTATTGCAAAGATGAGCAAATAGCTCTTGGTGCAAGAGTTAAAATTTCATCTTGGACTCTGAGCTTGTGTTGCAGCTTGCACCTGTGAGAGAAAACAAAATCTCTCCACTTGTGTTAATTCCTCAGGGTTGTAAAAGTGGACTCATACCTTGGCATTTTTGTGGATTTTTGGGTCACAACAGCCTTTGAAAGTAGGATCTTAGAAACCACCACCCATCTCCCTTTTAAGTGACATACAGACTTTTTCAATCAGGTTTTGGTTGCATCTATTTTCTTTCTGAATTGTGAGTGTCGTTCAACAACATCAGAAAACAAATAACCAGAGGAAAGAGTTCATCCCATACCTGTCTACACACCACCCACCTGTCTGCTATGTAGCCAATGCTCATGAAGCCAATAAAATCCCAGGATTCACACACCACTGGAAGAGGTCCAGCTTCCAAGAGTCCTTGCACACCAGATTAAACTGTAAGGGCAAACACAGTTAGAAGCTCAGGGACATTCTCCACAAACCATGGCTGTTTGAGAAGGAAGGAAACCAATGGCATCAACTAGAAAGCAGAGGGAAAGAAACCCTCTATCCTCCTTAGTGACATCTGCAATAATTTTTGTTTGGATTTTCCCCAACCTTGTGAAAGTTACACCCCGGAAAATGGTTGCATAATGACAGAAAAGGGAGGAAAACTCTGAAAGAACAAATAAAAAGTTCAGAAAAATCTCATCCTCTTGTCATCACCTATCTGCTTGAAATTTGGAAGACACTTGGAGCATCTGTTTCTTAAATGCTGTTTCTAAACACACTTTGGATCTTCTTTTTGGCTTCTGTTGTTAATTCTGTTGTTTTATATATGACATACTTGAAATGCAAGATCTGGGGTCTTAGCTTATGGCCATTTCAGTCTGTCACTGACAATCTGCCCATGCACAGGATGGGGCAGGTGTTAATTACTCTGTCCAGTTTTTTCAGAGGCCATAAATACTATTAAAGCAATATGATCCTTTTCCTCACGTGCATATACAAATAGAGAATCTTAACATTACAGTGGACATAGATAATTGCTTGTATGCTCTTTTGAGGGAATAGGAGAATACAATACAGCAAAAACACAACAGGCCAAATTTCTTTTAGCTACTTAGTGGTTAAAGAATAGTGTTGTGCCTCAAATGGGAAGCAGACCAGTCACTGCAGTATGAGCTGGGGCCTCTGACTCAAAGGTGACCAAGGGGTCACATGCAGCTGACCCAGACTCAGGGAACTGAGAGTGGCCCTGAGATTGGTCACCAGCCCTTGCATGCCCATCCTGCCCTCTGCCTCCTGCCCTGCGCCCTGGGGAGGCAGAGGGTAGAGGCTGCTGCAAGATACAGCCCTGTCTCACAGTTTGCAGCTGTTTAATGAGAATTTATTACACAATGCTAATGTGTAAATGTGTGATTAAGCAATGGAGACATCCTCAGCCTCCTTTACTTGAGCAGGTGATTAATGTCGTATTCCCACGACCATGATTGCAAAAGGTCCTTTCATGTTGTTCCCCATTTCCTCCAATGATGGAGGATGGAAGCGGTTCAGTGCAGCTGAACATCAAAAGTGTGGATTTCGACAAAAAATCATTGATGGGAAACGATATCTGCCTGAAAAATTTCTGCCATCTTTCTGTCATCTGCCAATCTTTCTAAGCCAGACAAAGACTCTGTAGCTTGGTTAGTGCTTCTGAAGGGAGCCTCTGAGCAGGCTGCTGTCCCTGGGTTAGTTTTCCCCTGAGGAGCACTCAGTGCCCTCTGTGAGTTTTCTGAAGAACAAAACTAAATAATGAGGAAAACAGAGGTGATAAGTAATATAATATTTAAAAGAGCTATTACAAACAAGCACTCTTGAGTTACAATGACCAGCGTTCCTAGGAAATGTCACAAATCACAAATGGGACTGGTCCTTTGCAATAAACATCTTTTGCAGCTAAGACCAGCCCTTTGACTGTGTACAACTGAAGAGTTTACCTATCTCTGTTCAGTCTGATTTCATTAGAAGCAGAGAAGGGACTATTCCCCTTGTTAATGCTCAAGGAGCTCCCTGCACCAGCAGCCTTTAAACCTTGCACCCTCCTGCTCACAGACTACTCAGCAGTGGATGTATTTGATGCAGTGGTTAACAGCTAAAGCCTACCCCAGCCAAAACTGAATTAAGTGCAACAAGAAATGCATAAACTCTAGAAATCTGCTTTACTCCCTGTCCTGGCTTGTAAGATAAGCTTGT
>VXBC01004932.1:375135-430555 GCA_013399945.1 Ploceus nigricollis | reverse complement strand
CCCTCAGGGTGCCAGGTTTCTGACTCCATCAGAGTTCTGTTTGTGCTAATTGCATTTCTTTTGTTTCTTTTCCTCCCTTTTCAAATTTTTTGTTTGGTTTTTGTCCTAGTAAAGAACTGTTGTTCCCATTCCCATATCGTTGCCTGAGAGCCTTTTAATTTTGGAATTCTGGTAATTCCGAGGGAGGGGGTTTGCCTTTTCCATTTCACGGGAGGCTTTTGCCTTCTTTCACAGACTCTTGTCTTTCCAAACCAAGACACTCCCTTTCCTGATTCTGCCTTCATTCTGGAGGAAGCAAGAAGAGAGCTGCCAGTGTGGTGTTCACATGCCAGTCATCCTGGCAGAAGGTTGTTTCTCTGATTATGATTAATGTTATGTCTTCTGGAAAACCTTCACTGTCACTTGAGTGTTCTCTTTTATTGCCAGGAAGCAAAGTGTTGTCCTACAGTAGGAGTGACCATGAGTAGCTTTACATATTGCAGGATGTCCAGAGGTTTTGGCTACTGTCATCCAAGCTGCCCTTGAATAATCCTGACCAGACTCTCTCCTGTGTATGGTCTCACCAGTCTTGAGGGAACTGAGTGGTCCATCCCACCAATATAAAGGCAGGTGACTCTCGTCACCTGGATATCCCCAAGTACAATGTCTTTAAGATGTTTTTAGTGTGGTTTTTTTCCACTTTGCTGGGGACAGAGCAGGCAGTGAGCATGCATGCAGTTCTGCTGGTGGATCTGAGTGCATGTGAATGGAGGCAGCATGAGGGCTTGCCAGGCTGACATCTGTACTGAAAAACTAAACATGACTGTGCATGGGCTCAAGCACTGTCTCTTAGCCACAGTGTTTTATCTTTACCACCCCAGCACTGTTGTGCCCGATTCCTGTTAGCACCTCACAACACCCAGGCAGGTCTGGGGAGGTGATGTCAGGCAGGCTGTCTCTGATAGTCGGGAGAGAAAAAATCACCCTGACTGGGGATGGGGTGTACAGAGGTGAGCCATTGCCTCCAGCCTTCCCATTTATTAGCACAGATGCAGCACACCATCAATCAGCATATAGCAAGTAATTCAGCCAGATGAGAAAAGGGAAGAGCCAGAGCAGCTTTATTAGCAGAGGGCATCTGTGTCCCTGGCAGAAGACCCATATCACTCTGCAGTGGCAGGTTCATGGAACACTGTCAAGTGTGACAGGTTTGCTGGGTATAATCAGTAATCCCTTCAGTCTGCAGTAGTGAAGCATTACCATGACTGCTTTAAAACAAGTCAGCCTTCAAAATCTGGGGTAAACGTTCCTGTACTCTGACCTTCCTGAGCTTTAGATGTAGGCTTGAAGGGTTGATGAAGTGTGAACAAAGCCAAGCCTACCACACTCCTGTAAAAAAATTACAGATGAAAGGCATACTGATAATGATTGTATAAATAGCTGCTGGCTGCCAAACAATAGCCCCAATTCAAAGATCTGAAAGCATCTTCTCATGAAATCACTCATGAAGACGGAGAAACTGAGGCAGAGAGATCTAGCAGGTTAGCTTTTCAGAGAAACTGGTTTTCAGATCTTTGAGAATTTAGGCTAAAACAGTTTGCTAGAGGTGCCTTAGACAAACTTTCCCATTCAGAGTTTCCCACCATGTCAGGAGCATGCTGACATGTTGTCCTACAAACCTTCTTGCATGAGTAAACACTTCTGCATTGATGTCCTTCTAGTGAGTCATTCTTTCATCCTTGCCACTTAGTGATGGTTTTGGTTCAGTACTTCCCTGTGTATTTGGATCTTATCATAGCTCTGTTTCCTGTGAATACATCAGGAACACAGGCTTTTAACAGGGAGCTCTCAGCATGCTGTCTGTCATAATCACATGCTACTATGTACCTGAGCAGGACATGTATAATTCAGAGGAATGTGATGGAGAATCACTGGAAACATCCAAGGAAGTTCATAATGCACCCACTGAGATGCACTGCCTGTGCATTGGGGTGCAGGTACATCAGCCAGGCTGAGCCAGTCTGGTTTCTTGGTGCAAAACCCATCCCCTTTCCTACAGCCTGTTGTGGCACTTGTTAATCCTGTGCACCATAAATTGGCTCAACAGCCTAAGAGGACAGAGGCCAATCCTCTCTGCAGTAGTAGGTTGTAGGGCGCAGTGAAGGCATGAGGAAAATTCAGCACAAAGGAAGACACAGGGTCACATGGCTCAGTCTGCTGGGAGAAGGAAGCTGGAAAGAAGAGGGAAGAAGCAGGATGTCCCTGTGGTGATGGAAAAAACATCTGTCTTTTAGCTTTTGGTAGGGTACCTGGGCTAATGTCAGCCACGTAAAAGCTGAACAGTAGCATCTGGTTACCTCTGGATGTATATCCACATGTGAAGCAGGAGCCTACAGTGGTGCTAAATGGCAGATCTGTGCACCCAGAGCTGCTAATAGCAGCTGGAGCTTGGGTCATGGGGTCTCAGCTCTTCAGGTCGGCACTGAGGGCTGGATATCTAAGAACTGACTGTAGAGGGAGCCTATGCACCTTATTTTTAGGCTGCTCAAGTTATTTCAAAAGGCTCATGTTTGCACTTGGTATTTATTTGCACCATGAGAACTTATTTTATAACTGAGACAAACAAAGTGTACTTTATGGTTGGCTCATATACTACTAACACATTTTTCTTAGATGATAATCACACTATACTTGGCAAAACCCTCTAGTTTAAGATTGTTTGCATCTAGATCCAAAAGTCACAGCTTGAGCTCATTTCTTCCTTGCACATTAATTGCCACTTAGTGTTGTGCAACCTAGGAATATCTCCCTTGGTGACAAAGACAGCTCAGTGCACAGTCCTTACTCCTCAACTTTTGCTGTGGCACAGAGCACAACGTGTTCATGGAGTTTGTCCTCTGAAGGTTTCATTTCTGTAGCCATGAGGTGGCGTGGTTTTTGCCAAGACCAGGAGCATGCTGAGCTGCTGTACCACTGGCATTTGGCCTTGTGGGCTGCTGGAGTGCTGTGTGAGCACTCTTTGGCTAGGATAAGGATGCTTGTGCTGCCCAGGGAGAGGGAACTGGCTTGTTGTGAACCTGTGCCATGGTCCCTAGGGTCCTGTTGCTTTGTTCTGACTTCCCAAGGAGATGGCAAGGTCACCCCACAGTGCGCCTGGGGTTTGTGGAGCCCCTCTTATCAAAGAGTTCACTGATAACAGGTTACCAAAGTGAGCAGAGGAGTCCAGGCAGCCCTGTAACTCCTGGCACAGAGCCTGGAGGGTGTGCTAGGCACTTCAGGAAAAACAGACAGGTTTTTTTAAATGCTGATGAGAGAATTTTCCTGAGCCCACCCACCCATCCACTTCACAAAACTTCTCCAAGAACTGTCTGGAAGGGGTAACTACATCTATCAGCAGAGTCAAGGATGGAGCTGAGCAGACCAGCTTTCCCAGCTCTGGGATGTCACAGCACAGGTACAGCACACACCATCCATGGTTATCGCTGTGTGTACCCAGCCTGACACCACAGCCACCTGGACTGGGAAGCCCTTGGCTCCCGTTGAGCTTCCTGTTGAGCAGCCCAGTGTGACTGCAAAGAACAAGCCCCATCCCCAAAGGGCTTGCAGTCTAAGGCTTAGGTTTGTTTTTTCTTTTGCACAGTTGAACTGCTGATACCTGCTGTAAAGGTACAGTGCAAACAGTATGGGTATTACAAGGCTAGATCCTGCTCAGAGGACTTGATAAACAAGCGAGTGGGGCGAGCTGGGGACTGAGGCTGCACCATAGCACACATTTCTGCTGGTGGTGAAGGCAGGCTTTGCTGTCACAGCACACTGGGTAACTGCACCCAAAGCTACCTGTCAGGGTAGCTGAGGTGGTGCCTATTTCACTGTTCTCTGCCTGGACACGGTCACTCCCAAGTTGGTTTAAGCACATTGGCTCCTTCTGTCCCATGTGTAGAAGCTTCTTTTGGACCACCAGCTCTGCAGGAATGGGAGCTGCTTCATGCCCAGATAAGAAGGAAGAGGCAAGTTAAGTAGGTGTCATGTGAAGCAAAGCTCAAAGAAAGCTTGCAAATTCAAAAGGGAAGAAAGAAAAAAAACCAGAAAGCAAACCTGCAAGTAGCAAGCAGGTTTGCAGTTTGGAACTGGCCCTGTTCCAAGACTTTCAAATGTAGTTAATTACAAGCATTTAATTTTGCAGTAAGGTCTTGGGAGTGTGATTGCTTAATAGGTTCCTAGATTACACATATCAATCATGTACTTACTGCTGTGCTCAGACAGGGTATCACAGCTGCACAGCTCGAGGTGAGGCGTGGGGGCCATCCCTGGCACCTCACCAGGCTCAGAGAAGGACCAAAAGTGGTGGCAGGGGTTGAGGCTGTCCTGCAGGGATCAGAGCAGGGGTGTCCTGTTCCCACCTCCGCAGGTCTCTGCTCCTGTTGCTGCTGCTCTGAGCAGCCTAGGAGGGAAGGTGACAAGGGAGCAGCACATCTTATAACTGTTTCCATCATCAGGGGGCTCCAGATCCCTGCTTTCTGGAGCTCTGCCCTGGCCCACGCCTTTCTCCACCTCCGCAGTGGGAATGGCAGCTATGCAGAGGTGCCCCACTGGGAGGGGGAGACAGGCGTGCTTCTCTGAGGCGTGGGTGGCTGTCTGAAGAAGATGGTGACCCTCTGTCTCATTAGACAAGACTGCTCTGGAGCAAAGTGTCCTGGCCATGGGAAGATGGACAGGAACAGGGGGGCATGAGGAGAGACTGCTCTTGACCTTCGAGACCAATAGCTCCCAGTCAAAGTTCCCTAACTCACCTCTCTGCCCTGCCTCAATCTGTGACAATCCCCTTTGACTCCTCCTGCCATCCCTGTTTTTAGCCCAACCCCTTCAGAAATCCTGTTTGATCCTTGGGGCAGCAAAATGTCATTAACCAGAGGACTGGGTTGTCTAAACCCAGCCCTAATAGAAGAAAAGGTGGTATAACAAGAACTGATTTTTCTGAATTTCTGACAGCCTTGCTCCTTGCATATCACCATGCAGCTGTTAGGATCACTGGTGTGAATGTGGTCTAATGAGAGGCAGGCAATTACAGAATTCCCCCAACTGCACCATGCCAGAAGACTTCAACTTCAGAGTCATTATGAACAATATTCTTGGATTTTCCATATGGTCCTCAGCTAAATCATCGTTCTAGCACTTTTGTGAAATAAGTGAACACACTTATGTCTCTTGGCATCATAAATTGCTCTTTAAATTACAGAAAGCTTGGAATCAAACACAAAACACTTATTAAAAAGAACAATAAAGCAGTTAATACTGACCTAGGAAAATTGTAATTGTGGATCAATCCTAATTAAGCAACTGATTTAAGGAAAGGCTTCTTGACTCTTGGTTTAAATATTTTTTTCAAACTGCAAAAGGAGTTCAAATATATTTCGCAAGCTTGAATCTTTGGGGAGTTAAGTATCATAAAGACACAGCTGTGATGCAGTTTGTCAGTGTTTGTTTACACAATTGTTATTAGACTGGACCATTTATGTTTCTAAAAGAGCTTTCTGCACAGCAGGAAATGAAGTTATTTCTTCTGCTCAAATTGCTTTAAAAACCAGTCCTTTTGTAGCTGAGAAATGGCACATTGGTCTGTGACATTTCGTGTTCAAGCCTGATGCCTCTGACATCCAAGGTGCTTGGAAGTGATGTGCTGCCCCAGTAGAGGAGGAGGTGTCCAACACTACTTGTCATGTCAGGTGCTCCAAAGTCTTTCCTTCAGGACAGGCTAAGAGTTCTGCTCTCAACTTTTATTTCCATTCCTTAGCCTGTGTTGTAAATGTTTGGGTTTTGATTTATTATAATTTGGTTTTGTGAACATTTGGGCATCTGTCTATACATCTGAGAGATAATGAAATATACTGATGACACAAATCCACTTGCAGCTACAAGTGAGGTAACGCAAACACAATAAACACAGTTTCTCAGGGTCTTCAAGGGTAAAGAAAACCATCAAGGAGCGATGGCAAGAAGGTGTCACAGTTTAAGTCCAAAGGGAACATAAAGACCCAACATTCGTAGACAGACAGTCCAACCCCTGTTAGGGAATTCAGACTGAACTCTACCAACCTATCATGAATGCAGACAGCCCTGCTTCACTTTAGCCCCAGGACAGCTGAAATTTCAGTGGGACTAGCTAGAAGTACACTAAAAGAGGCTAGTCAGGGAAGTGGGGGAGTCAAGCATAAGGACACTAGCTAGCAGGCAAGTTTGAAGCCAAGCACATACCACATGAAATAAGAAACGGAGAGCAATATTTTCTGGTTGAGTCTTCCCATGCTAATTGCCTGTCTGTGCTGCCCAGTGGGCTTTGGTGCTCCCTCCTTGCTGCAATAAGTGCCTTCATAATGGTCTCCAGGGTAAGAAATGAGGCACTGGGTGGACCTTAGTGGTGGAAGAAGCAGCGAGACAGTGATAGTCACCACCAGATATCCTGTTTGGAGCAGTGGTAATTTGCCCATGTGCTTCAGTGAGATGTGACCCTTGAGCACCATAGGGCTGGTCGGCTCTTCAGCAAGCATCTTTTGAAGTGAAATATCCATGGGAAAACCGAGCCACTTTACAGCTAAGGGAGTGGGTGGAATGAGATCATTGCACTTGGCACTTTGTACGGATGAAATATAAACCCAGCACGGGGACATTGCTGAGCCAGAGCGGGTCCTTTTGACTCGGGAGGAATTGGCTAAGTGAAGGCAGGGGAGGTCCCTGTGGAAGAACCATTCTCAGTGGACTGAAACTAAGGCATGAATTCAAACAAGTTAAGTGACTGAAGCTCAGCCTGTTAATCAGATCTAGGTAAAAACAAGGACAAAGTGTAGGCAGCATTCACAGACGGAGCCACAGTGGAACAGCAGCGTGTCCCTGTGTGTGTGTACACGGGGGCAGTGTGTGTGCAGGGGGAGTCTTGCATTTCCCAGCAGGTGATGGCCAAACAGACTCCTCGTGACCTGCATGGCCAGCCATGCCCACAGCACTGGTCCCACTCTGCTTTCCCAAGACTGGGGCTGCAGAGCTGGCAGCACAAGCAGTTTTACAATGCAGAGGCTGTTCTCAAGGGAGGTATTTCAGAATGAGTGACCTTGTAAAATGTATGTCCTGACTCTCCTATGGAGCAAGCTGCCCATTCAGTACAAGTGATTACTGATAACTTCTGAATTACTGGGCTGCTGCCATAAATACAAGAGTAAGTGGACTATGATTGTACCAAGAAATTGTGAGCCTAAATTGTCATTCAATTATCTCTCTGAGTCCCTAAGGTTGTAAGTGGGTGGGCAGGGTGGTTAGTCATACCTGTGGAGACCACCCAGGTGAATGTCTATTCTTAGACACACATGCAACAAAGTATGTAAAACACAATGTATGTAATACACGTACATAACACACAATGTATGTAATACTGTTGGGCCAGGTCATAGCTGTGTCACAGCAATGTTAATATTTAACTGCATCTGCCCCTCGGTTAGAGCAGAAGATACTGTGATCTCTGCTTTCCCTCCTGATTTCAGGGTGTGTTTCCTCTGTGACCTGCAGCAGAATTGTCCCATACCAGTGACACCAGTGCTGGTTCCTGTTCAGACAGCATTCAAAACTAGCCTGGAGCCCAACTCATGTTTCTATAGAATGAGTGCACATGACGTAGGATCTATGCCAGCTCTGCCTTTACATCAGTTTTAAGGCCAGCCCCAGCATGACAGGTCATACCCAACCTGCAGATAGAGAAGGATCTCAGCCAGCACAGATACTATTAGGTCCCTTCAATACTTTTACCCAGCACTAGAAGCCTTACAGCCACGCTGACCAGAGTCTCTCTGCCTGATATTGCTGCTGGTGGTACAAGGACAATCCTGTGCATCGGGCACTTCTGGAGTGTGGGATATGTGTGGCTTCACTTTTTGTTTTCTTGAATGCCACAGGCCAAAGGGAGTAGCAGATAGAAATACAATCGTCAAGGACAATACCCAGCAGGAGTTTCAGTGAGTTTGGGACAGTAGAGCTCAGCAGAGACTCCTTTCCCAGGGTGGATGTACTTTGTGGTGGTTCACACACAGGTGCTCTGCTGGGCTGATCTGTGCTTCCAACAGACAGCAGAGGCATGCCCAATGCAAAATAAATCTGACAGCCACTGAGCAGGGAGAAATACACTGCAGACTCCCAAACTCTGACCTTATCAAGACCATCCTATAACACTTGTGTGTGCTCTGAGATAATTAAAGGCGGCAATGGTTAAGAGGAAAGCTTTCAAGGAAGTCATATGATAGCAATGTAACAACTTTGTTTAAACTTCTGTTTGCACTGTGGTTTTCTTGGAGTTCCCAGGAACAGTGAAATCTATGAAAAAGTAATCTTAAGAAATAGCCCCTAGGTCTGCTAAATGAAACTGCTGCATAGCAAGTGAGAAGCTGAAACATGTCTGAAAATTTTCAGAAGTTCCAAAGTAATGAGCCAAGGTTTTCTAAGCAGGCACCAGGAGTGATCAGAGACAGGGGCTGAATGAGAGGGTGCAGGAATGCCATGTCCCTATACATAACATATGGAGGTGATGGCAGTATTAATTTTGCTGTAACAGTCAATAATGCTGAGTTTCAATATAATTTACCTGTACTTGAAAGTGACAGCCACTGGATGAGCAATTGTGCTTCCCCTCACTTCTGTGACCTCCTTAGTCCCCTCCTGCTATTTGGCAGTCCTGTACTTTTTTTTTGTACACACAGAATATTTTCTGACAAAAGCATAAGAAAGCAGAGGTGAAGCCAGAGAAATCCAGCTTGCCTTTCCAGTGTAATGGCTTAGCACAGGTAACATAGACTGCAGTTGCTTGGAGCTTTGCAAGGAAAAAGAAACACAGAATCATCACAGATTGGTTGAGATTGAAAGGCACTTGTGAAGATCACCTGCTCCACTGAGCAGAGATCTCACTGCTCAAGCAGGGCCACCTAGAATAGGTTGCCCAGGATCACTCCCAGATGGCTTCTGAGTATCTCCAAGGATGGAGACTCCACAACCTCTCTGGGCCACTTGTTCCAGTGCTCAGTCACCCTCATGCTAGAAAGATATATCCTGGTGTTCAAAGGGAACAGTTCAGCCTGTTCCTATTGCCTCTTAAAACATAATTCTTAAGAATGTGCTTTAATCCTCTCCTGGCAAAAATTCTGCAGAAGTACACAGAAGTCTGGACATAGCCTGAGTCAATGAATCTCCAGAAAATCTTGGCACAGTATAAACTATCAGGGATCACAGCTGGGACTGTGGTTGCAAGGCCTGAGGCCTGCTTATGTTGGTCACAGGGCTAGAGTTTCCTCCTGGATTGTTGGCTTTATGGAACGGGAGAGCAATGGGAGGAGGAATTTCTCACATTGTACACAGAGGTTTTCAAGTTTCTGGTTTTGTCCAGGAGCAAACAGGACTTTCCTGAAAGGTTCATTCTCAGAGGAAGGAAAATTGAAGTGGAGCAGAATAATATAAGAACAAAATATTACGTGATGGGAAAACCAGGAAAGAAACTTCCTTGGATATAGAAAAGTCAGTGAATTACTGGCTGGGAACACCTGAGAATTCCAGAAGATAAACAAGGATCGTCCTTGTTGAAAGCTGACAAATTGCTTAGCAGTGCCACCTGTCTGAGCAAAAGCTGTTACCAGGAAGAATGTGAATGAAGCATTCCTGGTACTTTAGTATAAACTGCCATTTTAATCATGCTGCTGAAAGGAAGGAAGAAGAATGATTTTGAAGTGGAAGGAGGTTGGTGAGGTTGCCTTTAAACCTCCCCCATGCTGGGATGAAGGCTGGGAGAGTGACAGCCAGGGCCTGCCAAGCATGAGGTGTGTGAGAGTCAGCCTTCCTCAGCTGCACAAACTGCTCCAACTTGTGTATCACCTTGCATCCCTGCTCTGCCACCCTGTGCTGGATGGGCAGTGAGTCTGGGATAGGCTCTGCTGCTTCTCACCCCATGGGAAGGTGGTGAGGTCTGCAGTCCTGCTGCAGATGAGGAGAGGATGAGGTCCATGCTGGTGCCTGCTTGCTACGCAGGAACATAAACGTTTCCTTGGCTCCGCTGGCCCAGGAGCAGTTTGCAGTTGTAACACAGGCCTGGAGGAGGACAGTAATTTGAGGGGTCAGGAGGGTGCCAGCTGCTGTACTGATGCATATATGGAAATTATACAATAACGTTGCTCTTTTCATTTATTAAACAAACCCAAAGTAAATCCTTTTTGCTTGTCCTCAGCTATCATTTTGCTAAAAATACCATATGAACTAATCCTCTAAATAATATTTTCCCAAAGTTCATCTCTGAATCAGTCTTCTAAATCTAAGTTTCAAGGAGCTGGCAGTTAGTCCAGGAACTTCTTGTTTACCGAAACTGGTCCATTCCCCATCTCCTCATCTCAGTGCAGAGGAGCAGATATGTGGGACTGGAAACACTGGCTCCCCTGAAGGATGAATGTGGGCCTGCATCCAAGGAATGCTACCCACCCTGGCAGCAAATGGCAGCATCCCAGACTTTACAAGGCCTCCCACTTTCCCCTTTCCTCTGCAGCTGGCCAGCATGGAGCTGGGGGAGCAGCGGTGCCGTCCCTTGTCTGTGGTTGATAATGTCTCTTCATCATCCAGCAGCCTCAGCTCTTGGCTACTGCGTGTCTGCAAGGGCTGAGTCAAGGGCTGCACTCCTGCTGCTGACACCAGCTGCCCGTGGGAGAACCTTGCAGCAGGAAGAACAGTCTCTTGCAGATGATGCCTTCCAGCTCCCGGTGCCCAGGGCTTTCCGCCTGCTGCATCGTGGTGACAGTGCCAGGGACCAACTCTCCAAGTTTCCTGGTCACTGCACGCCCCTCACTCAGGATCCTCTGTCAAGGCCTGGGTTTGGTGACCGAAAGCTCAGCCTAGAAATACAGAATTCATCTCAGGGACTTCCTTTGCCAGCTACATTATTTTACCTGGGCCAGCTCCACATGATACAGGTGTTACACTTTCCATCCAGTTGCTGAATGGGAAAATGGATGCAACTACTGCATCCTTTTCAGATGCACTCAGCTTGAGAGGCCTTTGTTTCAGCTCATCTATCTACTCAAGATTTGGGGATCTTAGACCAATGTAAACAATTTCTTCATTTTTGAATTTGTTGAATCGTTCTTGCTTGGCATCTTCACATCAGATATTTACATCTTTATGTTTTTTTCTTAAATACACTCAGATACACTCAGGAACATTTGCTAGGGAAAGGAAAATAAAATAAATCCTGTGTAATAAATATGCTGACATTTAAAATCAAATAAATGTTAAAACAACTGAGTAACTGAAGTACCCTGTGGTAGGGCCACATACCCAAAAATGTCCATTTTAAGTAGTGTGCTAAGAGCTGGATCATGAACAGGGAGCATTTTCATCCAGCCAAGCGGCCTGATGAGAGTAGTCTTGTCCCTCTTCCTATTATTAAAGCATACTAATAAAGCAGGAGGTGAGAACCCAGCTGTGAAGAATTCCTTTAGGCTGATATTGTGCAGTCAGGACAAAGGACACGATGTTATAGCAGAGATAAACTACAAAACCAGAGTGAACCATAAATAGATTGCAACCACCAAGGGTTTCCAAAAACAATGACAGGGAGGATAGAAAAAGGCACTGAGAAATTACCAGTTCTCATCCATCCTTCCAGGATGACTTGAACTTTCACTGGTCCATTTGGAGTGTGCTGGATCTCTGCTGCTGCTCTGAACTCATCCTGATCCTGCAGCTTTTTTTTGTTTCTGCAGAGCTCTTTCTCGTTTCTTTTTCAGGGGCATTAAAAATAATTTGTTATTGTCTTGGAAAGACGGAAACAAAAAATCTGTTGAGGTTAGGTAATTTTTCACATAAATACGAAACATATATTTATTCTCCCATGTGGACATTGATCAACTAAATGTTAAGGCTCAGGGGGTATTTTGAACCTGAATTCTCTTCTACATCAGATCATACTGCTTCTATCCAAAGCTGCTCATAAGATGGGCAGTAATGGTCTGGGGGAATTTCTCTTTTACTTTCTTCTCATGTACATAAATGCTGGCATTTTTTGTTACTCTGGCCACCTTAGTGGTCTTTTGCATTCCTGAGAGCTCCCAGCCAAAAAAAAATGCAATAGAAAGGCCAAAAAAAAAGAGGCTTGTTGGGAATACTGAGTATAAAAGTAAAACTGAGAAACAGTATGAAAGTAAATAATAGAGTCCAATGTTAAAAACCCTGCAAGAGGTTGCATGTGGGGTTTTTTCCTCCTTCTTTTTTTTTAAAATGGAATTTCCTCTTCAGAAATAGCTAGAGAAGTATATAGGTAGAGAGGGGGCACTCTCAGAACTCCTCATTCCACTGACACTATCATTGATAAGATTTAAAAGTTTCATCTTTATTCTCATAAAATGGATCTATGAAATTCAAAGTCCTTTTATTAGTATTTAGAAATGTTGGCTTCCAAGCTTAATGGAAACTGAGTCATAGGGGAGGGATGTGCAACAATGAGGAAATCATAAACAGAACCGATGTGATTTTTTTCTGACTTTCTAAGCAGAACTTGAGGCATGTGCAGCTGAGAGAGGAAGCAACCTTGTGATTTACACCTGTGTGATAGCGGGAGAGGGAACGTTTTCATTTTATTAAGCCTTTACACCCATCTCTGGAAATATACCTTGTTTGTTCCATTGTGTAAAATATCCTCTGGTGAACTTGGCTTGTCTTATCTTGTGGCTGAAATGCTTGCTTATTCTGAGTCATTAGCAAGGATCCTGATAAACATGCTGTGGAATTATGGCATATTTATCTGAACAGGAAGGTAACGCCTGGTGTAACCTCTTCATTGGCCTCCAGGGTGACTGGATGAAAAGAAAAATGATGAGGGAAGCCACATATAGACTGTGAAAGTGGGTATGTAGGAATCCTTTTTCCTCTGGCTGCCTTTCCTTCAGCTGGCCTTGAGGAAACTGGTGAGCCCTTTCAGTTCCCGAGCCTGTCTCAGATCCTGAGCTGAAATCCTGGCAAGCAGGTGTTCCCACACCTGTGAGCAAAGACATTTTTCTGCTGCTTTCCCTCAGTATGCTGAGAGTCAGGCTATCATCTGCAAGTACCCAAACGTGTGGTACCTGATACTCTCCAACAGGCAAAGATGAGTGGTATGCAACCACCATGGGGGTGAAACAGCGCTGGGTTTGGGCAACAAAGCACAGGCCCAGCAGGATCCCATTGGCCTTGAGCAGAGACTGCTACACCCCACAAAAGAGCCTGTGCAAAGAAAGGTGTGGGGTGTCAGGGAGGGAGACCTGGTGGCTGCGGAAGGGATGAGCCTGGGGGAGCCCCAGGAGCTGCTGGCATTTAAACCCCATGTGACCCCCACTTCTGCACCCTGGCAGTGGGAGGAAAAGCCGAGGGTGTGAGAATGAGCACACGCTGCAGATTTAGGATGGCTTCCTCAAAATGACAGATACAGGCTGTCTTCAAAGTGGTCACTACTGGTCTGATTTTTCCTGTCCTGTGAGGAGAGAAACAGGAAACTCTTTGCTACTGTTTTGCTTTTCCTTTCACTCTCCATCCTTTTCCCCCCCTCATTTCGATGTTCCCTTCTTTCCCCATGTCTCTATTTTCTTTTGCTGTTTCAGCTGCTGTCTTAGCAATGAGTACAGATTCCCCTGGTTGCTGTATTCTACAGTTCCAAGTACTATATTTATTTATATTTGCTCCTGGAATCAAGATGGTAAAAATAGCTTACAGTCCATGGAAATACAGAGGGAGGGGAGTATAATATATTGTGTATTGCTTTAATGAATTGCCAAAAGGTGAAAACCCTGTTGATTGAAATTGACTTTTCCCATGTTTCAAATTCAGCCTACAGCTCACTAAGTTGATCTGGAGGTCTGGGAAAGGACATATTTTATTGTGTACACTTGCCACCTTTTAGAAAGAAAAAGAGGAAATCTGGAAGAGGAAGAGGGGGATAAAAGAAGAAGATGAAAGTGGGTGTGGGAGGAAGAAGAAAAATTAATAAAGTGAAGGAAAAAAAGGCAATAGCAACAAAAGCTAAAATATGGGAACTGTCAGAGCAAAAGCTACATGCAATTTAATGTCCTGACCTGGAATGTAATTGTACCATGTGTGGGAGAGGGGAGCCTCAGCATCTCTAACTGCCCCATAAAGTGGTCTCCCTCTGACCTTAAAAAATCCACTATTTATTTAATCTCCAAAACTGAGCTCTCTAAAACTGAGCCTTTCTAATTCTTGCCATTTTCTGCTGTGAACCAAGTCCTGCCACAGATGTTAATACACCTGTGCAATGTGCTTTGAGCTGCCATTGCCTGGTTCCCTGTTGCAGTCTCTGCTGTGGGGTCTCCAGTGAGCAGAGGCTCAAGTAGTCCCCAAATGCAGGGCTGTGGAGATCCCCACCCCTTCTCCTGGCATGGAGAGTGGAAGAAAAGGCTGGTGTAGGCAGTCTCCTGGCCCTAGTGTGAAGAGGACTGGTTTGCACCCTTGCTGCTTAGGGCTATCTAGTCTTAGCAGTTTTGTCTGGGGGACAAATATTTGGTACAATATTATGCTGCATCAAGTGAGATAACAAGCAGGGTGGATGATTGCTGCCCAAGCTTGTTCACAGGCACCCTTTTATTCAGCAAGAGGCATGTCTGTACGGATCTAAAACCTAGGTCGTGGTTTTCTGCATAACTTTATCATGCAACTGCATAACTTCACCAGGGCTGTTATGTAGGATGGTGCCTTCAAGTGCCTGCAAACTGGGTGATGCCACTGCCCCACTGCTGACAGTGTTCCAAGAAAGAATTTCAGGTTTATAAATGATTATCTGATGCACTGGCAGAGGTTATTCACGGTGTTGCAGTAAAGTTTTAACTGTCCAGGATTCAGTCAGAGAAGGTATTCAGCAAAATGTCTCACGCTGTCATCCAGGCATGGATAAATGGTAGTCTAGTGCCACATGTGTACAGGGAGTGTGTGGGTTCTCTGCTTGCTTTTTCTACCTCTGTCGAGGTCGGGATTGAAGGCACTTGAGAGGGTATTTCATATTCGGACTCAGGTGTTTATTATTTCTTATCAGTGAAACAGCCTCACAGCCATGAGTTCTGCAGCCTTTCATTAGCAAGGCACAAAATGGCTAACTATCTCTTGTTACAAGGTCTTTTAAGACTAAACTAGCCAATTAAGAAATGACACCTAGATTATTTTCCCTTTTAACCCAATAACTGATCCCGCAAAGCCGCAATATGGACTTTTCTGTCTAATTACAAAACATCACCCAAACCCATGAAGAAGAAGGAAGAAGAAGGTGAAGAAGAACAACCTGTCTCCACCCTAAAACCTCCATCTTGCTTCATATTTATTTCTATATTCTAAAATCCCAAACTCTAAGTTTTCCACCCTGTGATATTACACATTTCTGACCAACTACACACTCGTAATCCCAGTGCTATTAATCAATTCTGGAAGTCTTCTCCACAGCCTCAGGTCAAATGCAGTGCTCTCTTGCGAGTCTGTGCCTTTCAGCACAAAAAGTTTAAAATTCTTCTAGGATTCCAATGGGAGTGTATGTGCTTTCCTCTCTAGACTATATGGTTTTCATTCCATGTCCAAAATAGCTGTGACATTTGGGCTGCTAAACAGAGCTCCAAATGAAGATGCCTGTGATTGTAATTTAGTTGTACTTCTATATCTCTATTTTCTCTGCTCCCCTTTCATCAGCACTTCTGCATCTGCTCTTTCCCTGGCTTGCTCCTTTTACACTCTTCCCCCTCCTTCTTTCTGTCCTCTGCATCTATTTTTACTGCTTCTGCTCTTCTCATCAGTCAACATCTTCCTTGGCTTTTCCCAGTAACAAAGAGCATAATTTTTTACTGTATGCATAGGATAGAATGTTTAAAATGATGACCCAGAGATCTGTTCTCAAAAATTTAAAGGCATTCTTTCATGTGGTTACAGTTGCAGGCTTTGTGTACAAACCCATCATCTTCCTGTCCTCAGATGTGCTCCGCTCTCACAGCACATGAAGCTGAAGTTCCAGGAAAAGAATGCAGAAGCCAGGAATTGCTTGCTGTAGAATAAATGCAGCGATGCACACTCTCATGCATCTGTCACTGTGATATTTTAGATTTCTTTGACAAATCGGAGTCTTGCAGTACACTGATATGGTGGCAAACACTGATACGCTGGTTTTGGACAGAGAACTTAAAATACAGGTTAACACTGAGAAACTAAGGTTGCCAGACATCACATATGCCAGGAGGTGGAAATCATTTTACTGATAGGATTCTTGCCTCTATGACCAGCAGTGTAGCTGCAGGGAATGTTAGGGAGAATCCCAGATGTCCTCTGCCTTGACCTTAGTGCTGGTCTCTCTCAGGCTTTCTGGCTTCTGGTCTGACACACTGGGCATGTGCTGCCCATGACCAGAGCATCATGGACTGGGATGTGTGAAATTTTGACAGTGGGCTACTAGACCATGCTCTCTTTTAGGGAAGAAAGTAACTCCAGAAGCAAGGTTGCAACAGTGGACTGAATTCTCCCTCAATTGAATCTAGCTCCACTGATTAGCAAAGAAGTGGCCCAGTAATTACACCAATAAGTTTCTGAAACAGGAGGAATGCGGGCACAGCTACGTTGGGGCATGGCATTCAGGGTGCTAACCCTCATGACTCTGATAATGGTCAGCTAATATTCTGTAGTGTAATAGTGGAAGGTGTCCCTGCCCATGGCAGCAGGGATGGAACAAGATGATCTCCAAGGTCCCTTCCAACCCAAACCTTTCCATGATTCCATGATAATATTCAACAGGGACAGAACCAATATTTTTAAATTGGGGTAAGGCTTGAAGAGCAGTGGGTGTTTAATACACCCTTGGTCTGATCTGTGAGAGCAGCACACAGTCTGATTATCAGGGACTGTCCCTATTTCTTGTCTTTATGGTATTCCTTACAAGACAATCTCCTCCTCAGTCACTTGAAGCTGTTGGAATAAACATGACCTTTGACATCTCAGCATGATTGACTTCCCAGTTAACCCTGCTGGGATAAAAGAACTTCTCTTGTTTGAAACCAGCCATCAGAGTGCTCCTCATCTCCATCTAGACCCAAAGGTGATACATACATGGCCTCTAAGCTTGAGTACTACAAAATAGCATAACCAGGCATCCAAATTCCCTCAAAAGCATGTTCTGATGCAAGCACAGGAGTGCACCCACCTAGAAATGTGCATCTTTGTGGAGCTCACACCACAGCATCAGTTTTCATGTCAGCTAGCCTGTATAGTAATCAAAGTCTTCCTTGATTTGCACCTGTTTTTAAAATTATACTTTATTTCAAAACTGTAAACACCCATAGTCAAGCCTGTAGGTAATCAAAGACAAGGGATTGCAGGAGACATCTTTGATAGATGCTGTCTCTCTGCTCCTTCTCCCAAGAGAATACAGTTGCCATGGATCTCATGATCCTGAGGTTCAAAAAACCCCACTATTGAATCTCTGATTTGATTGATGGTGTTCTGCACAAGGTATGCTCGCATGCACACAAAATGCACGCTGGCCCTGGCTCCCTCTTCCCTTCTCCCCCTTCCTCAAACAGTTGAGTAGAAAAGTGACATAACTTGTTTTCCATTCATTTTTGAGAAAGAAAAACTGTCATTTATCTTTTAAATATTTGAGAGATTTTGTGGAATTAAATTTAACCAGGTCATATAAAAACTTTCTTGAAGAGGTAGATCAAACTTTAAGAAAAAAACCCCTTGGATTTTGGTCTGTTGCACTTTGTGACTTTATTTATGCTACAGAATGAAAAGGCTCATGTGAATTAGGTGTGTATAAATGCTGAAGTAGAGCATTGGAGCAGTAATTAAACTTTGCCAGAGTACTAATTTCTATTTCTGGAAGGAAAGTCTTTCGAAACAACTTTCTTTCTGCCCCTGCCATCCTGCAGAGAGCCTGCATCACTCACGGATGCTTTTTGCAACAGCTCCTGGGCTCTTTCCCATTTAACTCTGCTTTACATATTAATTTATCGCAGCCGCTGCGGGAGCTGCCCTTTGCGGCTCGCCCGTCCCGAAGGCGTTAACCGGGTTTATTACATAATCTGTTTAGCATTCGGGATGAATAGGAAACGCACGCCCCTCCTCTCCTACAGCCTGAGCTCGCTTCAGCCGCGCTCCTCCCGGCTGTGTGTGAGCCCAGTGCCGCTGGCGGTGCCCGGAGCCCCGCGGTGCGTGCCCGGCTGTGGCTGGGTGCGCGCCCGCATGTCCGCCCGCAGCCGGGCCCCGCTCCGCTCCGCTCCTGCCCCCGGCGGCATCGCACCCCCGCGTGTCTCCGTCTGTCTGTCTGTCTGTGTGTCTGTGCGTGCACATGAGAAGAGAGGAGCGAGGGGAGGCGAGACCGTCACGCTTGTAGGAAGTGCCGGCAGCCGGTGTGAAGTGTGAACGAAAACTCTGCCGCCTCTCGGGCTGCTGCAAGTGGACAGACCACCTCGCATAATGCCATCTTTTGATGAGGTTTTGAAGGAGGCTGGGGAATTTGGAAGATTTCAAAAGAGGGTCTTTTTCCTCCTTAGCCAGACAGGCATAACTTTTTCTTCCCTGTTCGCCAGCGTAGTTTTCCTTGGGCGAGCACCAGGCAGCTTCTGGTGCAGGATCCCTGGGGCAGCTGAACTGAGTGAACGATGTGGCTGGACACTGGAAGAGGAACGAAACTTCACGGTACTGCCCCTGCACCTGGGGAACGAGTCTGTCACTGGGGAGTGTGAGAGGCTGGATGTCACTTGGGACACCTCTGTCAGCTGCACCAGCCCGCTTGCCCGCTACGGCAATCACAGCACGGGCAACCTGCCACTCGCCCCTTGCCACGATGACTGGGTCTATGAACAGCCCCGCTCATCCATTGTCAGCGAGGTAAGGAAAACACCCACTCTCTAATCAGTGGTGTCTATCCTGCTGTGGGATTGCAGCAGTAAAATCGGATTGCCAATGCAAGGGTTGTTGCTTTGCTGGCTGGTTTTCCTTTCCAGATTTATTTAATTTGGAGTCACAACCAAATCCAGACAATGAGTATGATCAAGTGCCTGCACCAAGAATTTAGGGAAAGGTGAGCTGATATGAGAGGTGGCTGTTCAAAGCCAAGTGCCCACGCAAAGTCAAATACCCTGCTGAGATATTGTTCTGTCTGTAGAGGAATGTCAGATTAAAGCAAAGTGTTAAGTCCTTGCAGCTGAGGCTTCGGGTGCTCAGTTTCGGGCAAACAGCTTTGGTAGTGTGAACTCCACGTGTACTCTATGACCAGGATCAGTGTAGATTATCTCTTCTCTGTATTTCCAGTATTGAACATGTAAGTTTGCAGGTAATAAAAAACAACAGGTGGCAGTCTGCCTATCTGAGATCTGGCAGGAGTCAGCAGAAGTGATTGTGCTTACTAAAGAAAAAAAAAAAAACCCAAACAAAAAAACAAACACACGTTTTAGTCCAAAGCTAACATCCAGCTTTTCCTGAATAGCGGTGTCAGAGAACAGCAGGCTATTATCACCAGTGGTAAGCACTGGGAAATGCAGTGATTTTTTAATGAGGCTGCAAAAGGCCAGTGAAGATGCTTTCCTATGAGATCCTTTGTGTAATCTGTAATTGTGCCATGGGTGTGCTGTGGTCTGGCTCCAAAATACAGTCTGCACACTAGGAGTGTGTATTTTAGGGTCATTCTGACAGCAATTGTCACTCATAGTGTGCTTAGAGGGATTGGCTTAGAAATAATCAAGGTGCACTGCAAAATGTGTCAGCACAGTTGAGGACTCTGGTTCCTTTCTGTCTCGTGAGCCTCCTGCTGTGCTTTTTAATTCGGTGCTTGCACTGGAGCTGTGTGCTCCAAAACAGGGAGCAGGGCACAGCAGGCAAAGCCCTGAGCAAACACTGACAGGAGATGCTTATCCCGTCCTTCCAATTCAGCATCCTGCTCCCATCCAGCTGGGACTGCTGTATCCACTGTCAGGCCTCGGGCTGTCCCGAGCAGCAGCTTTGTTCCCTGAGTGTTGTGTGCAACTGGAGCAGCTTTAGCCAGGGTCTATGCCCAGGAGGAGAGAAATCAGAACACCCCAGTGGCCCTTGAGCAAAGGTTCAGATCTGGCTTTCGTCTATGATCTGTGAAATCAAGGCTGCTCAGAGGGCTGCAAATGACACACAGGGAGTTGGTGTCAAACTTTGGTCCCTAATAATGATGTGTCTCTGCCCACGCTGGCAGTGGAAGGCAGGGCTGGGTGGGCAGGGAGGAAGGACAATTGGGGCCTGGGAGCTGCAGCCTGGCTCTGGAACAATCCATAGGACATGGACGTGGTGGGAAGTTTATACTGCTGCCTCCAAGGTACCTCTGCTGGGGGACTGCGAGGAGTTAGGCCTTAAAAATAAAAATATAGAGATTCCTTTTCTGTTGTTGTCCCTTTTTTTTTTTCCCCTTCAGCCTTGCTGTAGGTGAAGGCATGTGGGCTGTGTCCATAAGATCATGCTCAGAGTCCATTTATGGCAGCACTTTGTGTATCTAACAGAGCCTCTGTGATTTTCCAGCAGCAATGGGCACAGCTATGGGAAAAGGAAACCAGTATTTGTCTTGCAGCAATAAATGGGAGTGAAAGGTTCAATGTTCTCAGGCAAATACCTCGTCCATCTTCACTTTCTTGCTCTTCTCTGCTGAGGAGACCTTCCAGGGCCAGGGAAGGGAGAAGGGATGAAGGGATGACTGGGCAAGCACTCCCACCTGTGCTCCCAAAAGTGCATATTGGGAAAACAGTCTGCAAGGTTGGGACTGTCTCTCCCCTGTGCCAGGGCAGCAGTCCCACCATTGGTGTCACTGTGACCCCTAGAGACACTCTTGCTGGCCAGGTCCACCTCAGATGGAGGCTGCTGGGCTGTGACCTGTGCCACTTGGAACCTCTTCCCAGTTTTGCAACATCTTCTGGATAAATCATATCCCATGAGGCTCAATTTCTACATCTAAAAAGGAGGTTTGTGGCATGCATGTCCTGACTCAATTGCGCTGAGATCAGCTACTAAAAGGGGCTTGATATCTTAGGAATGAATTATATATCCAGCAAAGACAATTTATATCCCAGATTTAATTTAGTCTCTTTTCACCCAGCTGAGTCTCTAACAAAGCATGACTCAATTTAGGCTCTGTTTAATTAGCTCACCAAAGACTTCTTTTCTTACCCATCTACTTGTAAATGCTTCATTTTGTCCATGAGTGCAGAAAGGTTTCTTTCAGCTAAAGATTTCTGGCATGTCTTGTTGAATCAGCAGTGGAAGTGAACAGGAAGACAAAGCTAAAAGGATGAGTTACAAAACAGTCTCAGGATGTGTGTTCGGGGAGAAAGAGAGAGGAGGGGGGGAAAGTCAGTGTGCTGAAGGAGTTCTTCAGGCCTATGGCAAGCACAGGTCCAGTGTGGATTTGCAGTGTGACAGGGGATTGAGAGGGCAAAAGCAGGCATATAAAGCCTTCTCTTTGGATAGATGTCATATCACACAGGAGGTCTGGCAGCCAAAGCACAGGCTGTGGCAATAAGTTCACCTTATTTAGCACCTTCAGAAGCTAAATCACGTGACTGACTTGTGAGGAGTTGTGAAACAAATGGCACTGTGGTACCTGACTTCTCTGCTCCTGCTGCTCACTGGCCATTCTCTCGTCCTAGATGTTTGTCTTATGCAAAGGTGCTCACAGTAGCATCAGCAGAAAGAAGCAAAGGAAAAAAGGGGAGTGTGGATTGATACAAAGCATACACTTCTTTGTAAGTACTACTTGGGGTGCCTGCTGCATCACCTGCTGCTGCAGGACTCCCAAGTCTCAGTGTTGGGGTACAGTGAGGTTCTGGGAGAATGTACAGGACTTTCCTCCTTCAGCATTTGAGGAGGAGAAGAGCAAATTGTGCTAAGAAATCATCACAGGAGCAGCACCTGGCAAAGCCAGTTACCTTGTTCTCATGATGGGCAATGCAGTACTGCTAAAGATTCCCCCTTAAGATCTTTTGGTGTCCAATGGACTCTGAGAATAGGTCCCTACTTCTGCAGTGCCATGGCCAAGGGTCTCTGTGCTCCATTGCTCTAGGTCAGGCTTTTCTGTGAGGACAATCCAGATTTGAGGAAGTTGTCACTGGTGCTGCACACACAAACCTGCACTGTGTTAGAGTTGAGCAAACAAGACCTGGGTTGACCATAAAGGTTCCAAGATATCCACGTCTGGGTCGAGGTGGTGGAGCTGTGCAGAGGACCTCAGCCCAGTGCAATCAGCTCTGGTTTAATTGAGTGTGTCTTGCATATCTCCCTGTGAATCTGCATCAGCAGCAGGATGGGAATGCAGTGGCTATTCAGATTTTTCTTGGAGAGGGAAGCTGACGGGGTAAATGATCAAGGTAAATCAATTCCTGACTCATGCCAGCTGGTGCCATCTGAAATGATGCTGGTCCCAGCAGGTGGCTGGCACTGCTCAGGAGGGAGGGCTGGTGAGAGCAGCAGTTCCTCAGAGCGAAGAGGAAAGGGAAGGACTGTGTTTCTGTGCAGCACATGGAGATGGAGAAACAACTGATGTGCTGGGAGGTTGCAGTGGACTGGGGGGTCACAGCCTCATGCTCTGGCCCAGGGGTCTGGAGGGGAGCCCAGGTCATGCCCTGATCTCTGTAGCACTTGAAACAGAAAATGTTTTGCCTGACAAGTCCTGCTGGGTGAACCTTGGGAAGGACCCATGTATCCAGGACATACAGAAGTCAATAAACCTAACTTTTCCAGGAAACTGTGCTGAAGATGGGGTCACTGATTTTTAGGACTGCTGGGCTTTGGCACTATGTACTATTATCCCCGAGGGACAAATCTAGCACTTTGTGACAGGGTGGCTGGAAATAGTGTGCAAAGGGAGAACCATTTTCTTCAGACATTTTTGTCATTGGTGACTCCTCAAGGCACGGGCATGTGACTGCAGTGAAATGGCCTGAGGTGGTGGAGGAAAGGAAGAGGGAGGTCTGTGTGGTCATCAGCAGCTACAGCACAGATGGGCATATTTTAGGCAGCATTGATTTCAGCCTTTGCTGGCGGGAGTTGAGCAAGGGGACAGATTTCAATATGTGCTGTCTGCAGCAAATCTTCACACTGTAGATGATGCCAGTTTGAGACCTAATAATACTTTGTTGCCAAAGTGTGAGGTCTGAGGTGGACAAATGATCATCTGAACATAGCCTATTGCTCCTGCTGGGAATCAATCTTCTTACTTCTCTGCTCGCCAGTCATCTCAGAAAATACCAGTCAACATTTACAGAGAAACCTGGAAGTAAAAAAAATAATGTTTGTCTCATGGTTTTTAGTCCCTCAGAGAAGGAGATAACATGTCAGTCAAATTCAGGGTGGAAAAAGCACAGCTGGTCCTTATGCTATCCTCCTCCAAGGGAATAAAATTTACCCTCAAATTGTTGATCTAGTGTGGCTGTTTTTATTGGCATGGCAGTATATCCTGTTTTATTTTCACTGTCATGGCGGGATTAATATTAATTAGGAGAGGAAAAAGGGCACACAGAGAGCAGAGGAAGCAGCAACTGCTGAATTTCCTATGAAATTCTGACTAAGATTTCTCTGTATGAGAGGGGGTGGAGCAGTTGCTTGCAGGTGTTATGCCAGTGGCGCTGTGTTTCTTCCACTGCCACCAAACCCACTGGTACTAGCTGAGGGTTCGATTCTTTTCTTATTATTTTGAGGACAGTTTCTGCTTTTCCCCCTTAGGAGATGAAGAGTTTCTCTACCTCCCTCTTGCTTTGTCCCTGAAGAGACAAAGGAGAAGTACAGAACAGGCCTTTTGTGCTAGGACAGTCAACAGGTGATGCCAGTGGCAGGGACACAAAGTTCATGGGCTTTTGGTCATGCACAGGAGGGAAACCCACCAAGATTTCAAAACTAACCTGTCCCTCAGGCCCTGAGCCCCAGTGCCCTGGCAGCAGGATAGTGGCTGACTCCTCTTGTCCTGGTAAGTGCTCAGCTTGAAACAAGACATGGAGAAGGACAGTTGCTTCATCCCTGAGCATTCTGCCAGAAGCTTTAACAGAAAGCGAAAAAGAAGATAATTTCTCCCTTTCCACTGCATGCACTTGCAGAGGGGTTTGTTGCAGTAAGGATGTGGGAAAGATAGTAGTTTGAAAGGCCAGTGGACAAGAGAACAGGAGAAGAACTGTCCAGCAACAATAAGGAACATGTAGCAACAGTCAGCATCTCCCCAGGTTTCCTTAAACTATGAATATCTCACTGAACCATTTTTCACTGGGAGTGAAAGGGTAAACCAAACTCTTTTTTGGTCACTTGTATGAATGCCATTTGAAATGTGTGTCTGGGCTCTGGACATGCTGCTGCAATTGGGCTGGGGAATCACTGTAAAATTCTTTATTGACCATAGAGTTTAATCCATTGTTTTGTAATTTAATTGTAACAGGCAGTAAAGCTCTTCAAAACTCCTCCCCAAGGCTGCTACATTTTGAGAAGCTTTTAATAGCATGTTGTGCTTTAAAACAATGTATTTCTACAGGGATATGTGTGCTGAAGTGAATAATGGTCTCTCAAGTACCAGGAATTACAAGTTTGTGGTTAGTCAGTAGGTCAAACGGAAATGGAAAATGTTTGCCTTGTTCCAAAGCCGTGAAGAAATGAGAAGTTGCCACAGTCCCATATTTCCCAGCCATTAGTCATGTACAAGCTCATCCAGTTGCCACTCCTTCTCACAGTGATTACACCACTATTGAGCTACAGAGAGCCAGTGCAAAGCCTCTTCCTTCTCCCAGAGAGGTCTCACTTAGGTGGTTTGCTGCTCTTTTATAGGTCAGTGAAGCACCCTGTGCTGTTCCTTCCAGTCACACCACTGCTCCTGTAAATCTGAGCATCTTGTTGATGTCCAAGCCTCAGCACGCATGCAGATGTTCATGACAGGGATGTATTTCCAACCAGCAGCGGCTGGCTGCATGGACTGCAAGGCTGGCAGGGAGGACAGAGCTGTTTTTCCCATCTGTTAAGGACACTGTAGAGGAATGTCTGGAAGGAGCTGGTTCCTGCTGCCTGTCTCTGCTGGCAGCACCTCATTTCTGCTTACAATGGCAGCTCATCGTCAAGGCTAAGAGAGAAGCAGTGAGGAAGTGGATGGTTTCCCAGTCTGGGCAGTTTTTTAGTCAGCTCCCTAAATGGAAAGGGTCTGTGTTCAGGTGCACAGTGGTTTGTGTCCTAGAGTGGATAGAAATCCTGTAGGTGGGGCCAGGACTGAATGCAGAGGTGAGTTGCAGGGCTGTGCTGGATGCCTGCACTAGTGCAGTGAGGGGCTTGGCTGAGAGCACAGCAAAGCCAGGGAGAGGACGTGCCCTGAGCTGGAGCTGGCCAGCTGAGCTGGGTCACTTGCTTGGTGATTACCTGGAGGAGCCAGCTCGCTGGTTTCTAACAGGGTACAGAACAACAAATAGGCTGAAGATCCGGGGAAGCAAACCTTAAGGCTTTGCTTTACTTTACATTTTCATATCCTTCTCTCCCCACCCTGTGGCACTGCAATAAACGCTTTAGCATTTTTAGAAGTGTAAACTCCAGCCCATGCATGGACAGGTGTATGAATGTTCAGAAAGAGAGAGGAGGCACCACGCCACTACCTTTTGTGGAGGCTGCTAGCAAGGAATGTGCAGGTGTTTGGGAGAGGTGTCACACAGGAGGACTAAGGACTAACTGGAGGCAGTCTGAAAGCGTGGGTAAACTGTTGCAGATGATTTTTGTCCAAGGAATGCATATAAGGATAACTTTCTTACACAACCAAACCAGGTCACAGGTGGAGCAGTGAAGTGGGTCTGACAGGCGGCTTGGATAAAGAAAAGGTTTCTGCGGGGTGTTCAATTCTCTTTTAAAGGTTACATTCCCCTCTAAAGGTTATGTTTGCAAATGAAAAACAAGACATTAGCAGCGTGATGTCTTCAATGCTAGGTGCTACGTCAAGCAAACAGAAGTGCTTATCTATATCAGAATTTATTTAAATACTTAGAAAATGACAAAGTGCAGGGCTAACTTAGGAGAACAGTTAGTGTATTTTCACCAGTCTTCAGAAAGAGCCCATAGCTCCTTAGAAGTTTCCTGTATGGTACTATTTCCCAGAATATATACAGTATTTGACTATATTGTTAGTGTAGAGATGGTTTCAGCTGCTGCATAAATCATAGGAAATTGGTGTACAGATGAAAGAATCATCTCTGTTACTTTCCCCTTCCTTTCTGGCATGCATTTGTTCTCCTGCCTTCTTTCATGATAGTTTATTCCTTGCTTGTTAACAGTAAAGAGAGGTAAAATAATTTTAAAAAATACTGGTTTTGAAAAGGGGTCAAGGAGAGTCCCAAACTCTGGCATCAGCACAGGCAATTGCATTGTGATTTTTAAAAATCTTCTTTTAATGGTCATTCTCATAAATCCCCACTGTTTTCCAAAGAGACATCTTTTTATACCATTTGCTAGCATTGTCATAGCTTCAAAAAGCAAGAGGTAAAGCAGCATTTGAAATCTGAAAGTGCTGCTCCATGTTCAGTCTAATTTAGGAAAGCATTGCTATTGCCCTTGAGTATGACAGCTGAAAGCAGGTTTTATTCCTCTCAGAGGTTTCTGCAGCTCTTGCTCAAGATTTACAGAAGTGGAAGCCAGGTGCTCATAGCTTGACTTGGCTGACAGGTGGCCAGTCAGGCTCCTTGGAGTAGCGGGGTTGACATCAAAACCATTACTTGTTTAAAGTCAGTGGAGGTGGGATATCTGTCAGGTTGGAGACCTGTGAGGTGTCCCTTGTATGTCCTGTGTAGGCAGCTCTGAGATCTCAGGCCCAGATAATACTCTGGGCATTACAGCATGCAAATGGGCTGGGATGGAGCTCGGGCACATGACACAAAATTTTAGGGTCTGGAGAACTGTGAATAGCCAAAGAGCCTGCTGTCTCTCTAGCCCACCCTATGCCCACTCTGCTTGAGCACCAGTTGAGCACTGGTGTTGTCATGTGCTGGTGAGCACAAATGTGTGTTCTTCAGTGACCAGCACCTTGTTGACAATTTAAAAATTTCTTATAGCTCACATCTGAAAGCATAAGGGTGTCTCTAGGTAAATGCTGGCATCTGCTGTTGCTTGTGGCTTCCTTTGGTCCTGAGGTCTTGTTGCAAAGATTACCCCAGGTATGGATTGAAACCTCCCAAATCCCATATGGTCTGCAGTGGTTAAATTTCTTTATTCTCCATGAACGACTAAAGAAATTTCCCATGCCATGTTGCCTAAAGAATTACTTCAGTTTTAGTTTAATTCTAGTTTTAGTTCCTAGTCCCTTCCTTCCTCTCAACCACTTTCCCCTTCCCTTTGCCTCCACTCATTCCCACCCCCATCCCTGCTAGTAGTGCTAGGGAGTTACAGATGCTGCAGTATTAGGAATAGAAAAGTCTGGGAAAGCTACACTAAGAAAATACATATTTAGTGTGTCTGCAATTGACCTGAGATCTGTTTTCAGTTTCCTCGGAGATTACATGTTTTTGCTTTTATCTAGAAAGCACTAAGAAGAATAACTAAACTAACAGATTTCTGTAAGATGCTGTTTTCACTGGCAATAGCTGTGGACCCTTATTCTGCATCAAACAAAGTCAGGACTTTGCCTTGGCACTGTATTTAACAGTGGTGTTTGCAGAAGAGCAATTTGCTTTCCAAATCTGGACAACTGATGTATGAAAGGCAGCATCCCCTTGGCAAGGAGAAGCTCTCCCTGTTCATGACCACTTTAAGAGTGCTTGCGATGGTGCTTGTTATTGAGCAAGCAAATTTGAGCTTCCCCTTCCCTTTCTCCTTCCCTTTCGCCTTCCCCTGTGGACCTATGCAGTTCTGTAATGTTTTACCCTGAGGGTGACAACGACCCACCTGGGTGTTTATGCCTCTCCCTTGTTCCCACAGTATGATCTTGTGTGTGGCAATGCCTGGATGCTGGATCTCTCACAGGCCATCCTCAATCTGGGGTTCCTGGCTGGAGCATTCATCTTGGGCTATGCTGCTGACAGGTACAGTATGAGCTCATACTTTGGTTTGTTGGGAGGTGAAACCACTCTCAGTATCACCTGCAATAGGCATATGTCAACATTTTGCAGGTTTAATTCTCTTGGGCTAAATATCCCCACACCGAGTTAACAAAACCCAGCCAATGTAATCTTTGCTTTGATTTGGGCTGGAAACTTTATGCAATTGTACTTACTGGTCCTGTTTGGAGCTTAAAATGCCATGAAATGAGCTTTTCTTATGGTTTCCAAAGTTTTCTGTGCACATCTGGACCCAGAAAGGGCAGAAGGACACAGAAACAAAAAGGAAGCATTCAGAGGAGCTTTCTGACTGATGTTTTCTGAAGGATATTTAATAGGCACCGCTGATGATTTCCACTGTCTTTTCCTTTTTCAACAGATATGGCAGAATCCTCATCTACCTGCTCTCCTGCCTTGGGGTTGGGATATGTGGTATCATAGTGGCATTTTCGCCAAATTTTACTGTATTTTTGATCTTCCGGTTTCTCCAAGGCATGTTTGGCAAGGGAACCTGGATGACATGCTATGTGATTGGTGAGAACTGTTACCTTCTTTTTTTCTTGGTTAGGGAAAGTGAGGGATTTTTGAAAGAGAAAGACTCTGGCTGCATCTGCTTGTCATAATGTTTTTTCTTGGGAACAAAGCACTGGCCCTGGAGTCAGCAGACAAAGAATAACCCAAATCCATCCTGGTTAGTGCATTTGTCCTCCAATGATTAAGAGGTGAGGGAATGGATTATTCATATATAAAGGTTTTGTTATTACATAGAAGATCACCAGGATGATAAAAAATCTACAGAGCAAGCCCCAAATAAACCGGATACACAAACAGGGACATGGTTTATTTTGGCAGTCTGAATGTCTTACACAGATGCTCAGAGGAGTTAGCTGCTTCTCCTCACTGGGAGGACAGCTTGGCTGGCTGCTTTCATTCTTTAGCTGGGAGACTTTGCTTAGTGTCAGGCTGGACACCAGGGTTCATATTAGGATTATTATTTTCCTGAAATGGGAAAAGAAAGGGAGGCTTTGTTATAAATAGCATCAAAGCAGCAGGGATACAGAATCTTTGGTAGATTATAATTTATCAGTCTATAGTCTATAGCAATGAAGCTCCTTGCACAGCAAGCTTCCTTTTGATAAGGAAAGGATATTGTTGTGGTGTCTTGAATGACTGCCAGGTTCAGTAAGGCAGTCATAAAGCATAAAAAAAGCCAGACATTGAGGAAGGCATCCTGCAAGAGATGGGATGTCAGATTTACTTAAAAATAAAACCAGCCATTTGGTGATCTACTGTTATAAACAAAAACATAGTGATAACATCATTATATAGGACAAAAGCTTGTATCATTGCTGTTGTCTATGAGGCCTGTGACAAGTGTTTAAAATTCCTGGTGGAATGTAGATGAATGGGAGCAGAATTGCAACCAGACATAAACACTTACAGTGAGACCTGGGAGCACTGTGGTGATGTATATGCAAACATACCAGTCTAGCCCTTTTAGTACCTAAAGCCCAAAAGAACCTTGTTTTTCTGGGCTAAGTTACACTGCTGAGCAGCTCCTGTCCAAGATCCAGGGAAAGGACCAGAAGCTGCTTTTCTTCTTACTTCCATGCACATGGCTTAATTTTAAACTGAGACCTTATCTGGAAACTTTGTCAAGTGCTCTAACCAGCAATATGTTTTATGACAGACTCAGGACTTCCTTAAAATGGCCAAGCTTCAATAGAAAGGAATGTTTTTCAATGCTCAGATCAGGCTGCCTGACTTTAGGGAAAGATTCAGATTCAGAGATCCTGAGAATCTCAGGTACACTGTATTACTGCAGACCCAAGCAAGGTGCCTAACTCTTGGATAGAGTGATTCCTTCCAAATCCCTTCAGGGATCGACTCTTATCTCCTGGGATCACCCGGTGCATTTGCCAACCTAACATCTTTTAAGAAACATACATATACAGATCATAGGTTTGTTTGCACCAGGAGGGTGGTCACTATTAATACATTCCCAAAGCTCTTGATCTGTGCTTCAGGCTGCCCCAATAACCTCCCTTTGTTTTTACTTACAATCCAGCTCTTTTGAGGGCAGTGCTAATCAGCTACCTTTAGGCAACAGAGTTGCCCCTAGCTATGCAGACATGATGGATAGTCAATAAAAGCGGTCATGCTGTCATATCTCTCTGCATTGCCAGCCAAAACAACCATTGTTACTTGTAAATTTGTGCCTCCTTTGGCAAAGTAAATAAATAAAGAAATTTAAAATAAAATGTTTTCTGTGTGCTGCAAACCAAGGTAAAAACCCCTGCTTTTACTCTGAAGCTGTTGTAGTGGAGATAGTTTTGGAACAAACAGGAGACACTTTTTCATGCATTGCTCACCTCAGTTGTGGATGTCATGGCCATGGGATATTGCCTGAAAAACAAGCATAGATTTCAGAGCTATTAGACACATTCACAAAATTAAAAGTCCATCAAATTATTTTAAAAAAACCCAAACAACAAAAGCTAAAACTTTCCTAATAAATAAACAAACCAAACTGGATCATACCTTACCCTCAGAGCAACCAGCATGATATGGTTAAACTCTCTTCCTCACAGACGCCTTGTCCATACTACCTGCTGTGAGCAGCCTCTGCCTGAAGGATCCCCTTGTCTGGGGCATGTGCCAAAACTGCACCAGGGAGAGTGCTAAGGATTTCCCACCAAGCATGATCATGATGCAATCTCAAACCCCTGTTGTGGCCCTGTGTGGTTCAGTAGTAAACCTGCGGTCAGAAACCCCTCTGGCTGAAGAAGGGTGGGTGAGTTGGTGAGGAGATGTCACTCATGTTTGCCCTGGACAGTCTCAGTGACATGCCTACACTGCTGAAGACAAGATGCTGGGCTAGACAGAACTGTGGCCTGATAAAGCATAGCCTTCCTAATATTTCACCTCTAATAATTTATTTTCAAATTGGGTTTGTTTCTGTATTATTTATTGTGGCTTTGTCTCTGCTCAGTGACGGAGATCGTTGGTTCCGATCAGCGGATGGTTGGAATTGTGATTCAGATATTCTTTACCCTGGGAATTATAATTCTCCCTGGAATTGCATACTTGATTCCCACCTGGCAGGGGATCCAGCTGGCCATTTCACTGCCCAACTTCCTCTTCCTGCTCTACTATTGGTAATGTTGCAGTCATTGCTCTTGTCATTATTGCTATTGCTATTTGAGCACCTTGAGAGTCTTGCTGTGGTTCCAAGTCTCCAGAGTGGAAGATGTAGGTTAGGAAGAAGATATTTGCATATTGCTGACTTCGTAATTTGTAATTCCTTTAAGTGAATCACAGACATGCATTACTCTAGTTTTTCTGCCCATAGTTTCCCTCTGTGGTCAGCCACAACTGGCCCTTCACAGAACCCTGCTCTGTTTATAAAGTTAACTTGACCAAAGTTGGTTTTTCCCATCAGCCATGACACCCCACTTCTGCCTCCCATTACCTACTTAGTTAAAGTTTGACCTTGCCCTCAGGTCCCCTGAGCTGGGCAGTACAGCTGATGAGAAAGCAGAGCTCTAAGCCATGGTAAACACCTGTCTCAGTGCAGCCGTCCTGTGGGATGGACTAACCCAAGAGACTAACCCACAGAGCCTCTTCATGAATACTGCTTCCTTAAACACTGCCTGCTGTGAACTTTAAAATAGTGAATCATCTTAACCCTGGCAGAAACTGAAGCACCCATCAGTGGTATTGCTTTGTGTTCAGTTTATAAAAGAAGTATACCTTTGTGTGTGTTTGTGTATCTTAGAGTGATACAGGCAGAAGCTTCCTGATCTGCCTCTATGTGTTACTGTACGTGTATAGTGTTGGCTTTCATTGTTGCTGTTCTACAGGAACCTGCTTTGCTTGTTGGTTATACTTTTGGCAACCATTGTTCAGATACAATATGGAATTTCTGATTTTTCAGCTTTGCAGAGTATTGATGTAGTCGTTTTTCTTCTTTCTTGCCCACTAGGATCAAATATTTTACAGGAGACTGACTGGAAAAGCAGTCCTCAAAAGAGTTTTTGTGTCCCAAAGACTGAAAAATTCTGTGTTTTGTGTTAACACAGGGTAAAAGATAAAAGACTTTGGTTTACTTATGATGTTACAAGGTAAAAGCCTTATTTAAAACTTTTGTGTTCTTACAGGGTGGTTCCTGAATCTCCACGTTGGCTTCTGACACGCAAAAAGGGAGAGAAGGCATTGAAAATCATGCGCAACATTGCAAAACACAATGGGAAATTTCTCTCACCCCATTACTCAGAGGTACAGTCATATGTTTGAGCTAGAGGTTTTTTCTAAGCTTTCTTAAGCTTTGGAAGGTTCAGTGGTGTTAAAATGCATTCTCTCTAAGGAATGGACAACACTCTTGAAGAGTCACACCAGAACAGTTTGTTGTCAGCCACACAGCTACTCGTTAATTGCAAGATGGGTAAAGTGAACCAGCTGGAAATATACAGGCTGAAAAAAAAGAGTTTGCAAAACAAGGAATCAGGTCTTTCTTTTGTAACGCTCCTACTTTAAAAACTTGTGGGAAATATCAGAAACTAACCTGAGGGGCAATGGTATTTCATAGCAATTGCCATTTTATCTGACAGAGCAAGTGGAGATAGCATGATCCACTTTCCTGGCTCCTTTTCTAGAAGTTCCTTTTACAACTCTAAGAGAAATTGAAATTAGATTTTCAGTATAAATTTGCTTCCATCCCAACAGGGAGAAAATACACTGCAAAGTTCACAACTGAGGAAGCTCTGTCTGAGATCACTATTCAGAAAGTAGGATGATAAGTGTTAGAGTTACAGTCCTTTGGCCAGCGGTCATGAGAGAACTTGAAAGGATTGATGCATTTAATGCAAATAATGCTGTTGTGACATTGCAGCATTTGGCTTGTTCTATCTTGGTAGCAAGTGTCTGGCTCTCAGACCATGATTACTGCAGCGTTGGACTTATGGTTCAGTGAGAACAGATGTGGTTAACTGAAGTGATCATTAAAGTCCCTTTCAACCCAAAACATTCTATGATTCTTGTGCTGGATGCAGCACTCCAAGTGTGGTCGCACAATGGCAAAGCAGAGGTGCAGAATTCCCTCCCTCACCCTGCTGGCTGCGCTGCTTTTGATGCAGCCCAGGATACAATTGGCTCTCTGGGATCCAGGTGCACATTGCTGGGTCATGTCCAGCCTCTCATCCACCAGAGCCCTCCAAGTCCTTCTGGGCAAGGCTGCTCTTGGTCTTTGCATTCCCAGCCTGTGTTGATACCAGGGGTTGTTGATACCTGCCTGGACCCAGGTGCAGCACCTTGTTAAACCTCTTGTTAAACCATATGAGATCATGAAAGGACATAGAGCTGTTGGAGTGAGTCCAGAGGTGGGCTGTGAAATGATCAGAGGGCTGGAGCACCTCTCCACCTCTCCAGAGGAAAGGCTGAGAGAGCTGGGGTTGTTCAGCCCAGAGAAGTGAAGTTTCGAGGGAGGCCTTAGAGCTGCCTTCCAGTACCTAAGGGACAGTTGCAAGAGAGCTGGAAAGGGACTTTTGTCAAGGACATGAAGGAACAGAACAAGGGGGAATGGCTTCAAACCGAAAGAGGCCAGTTTTAGATTAGATATTAAGAAGAAAATCTGCACTGTGAGAGTGATGAGGCAGCGGAATGGATTTCCCAGGGAAGCTGTAAATGCCCCATCCTGGATAATGCTCAAGGCCAGGCTGGGCAAGGCTTTGAGCAACCTGGCCTAATAGAAGTGTCCCTGCTCATGGCAAGGGAGCTGGAACTAGATGAACTTTAGTGCCCCTTGCAACCCAAACCATTCTATGATTCTATGAATCTATAGTCTTTTGCTGGGGCATATACACCAGCGTGATTCCCACACCCAGGTCAGAACTATGCAGTGCCAAGGTGCCCCAAGTCATGTAGCAGGAAGTTTGTGCTTCTGCAGCTTCCCCTCCACGTTCAGCCCTGCATTCCTACACTCACTTCCTCTCTAAACATCAGCATTTTCAAAGCACCATGTCAGAAAGATGTGTCTTTCCTTGCTTTTTGTTTAAAGTTGTATTTATTTTTTTTTCAAAAGTATCCATGCTCATGACCTTAAGCCACTCACAGCTGCAACAGATTAACCTCCACACATCCAGATTTGTACCGGATCTGTTCCTAGGACCTTTTTAATATAGAATCTCTGTCATCCTTTTGCTGTGCCCAGAGGAAAGAGAGCATCTCCAGAAAGTGCATGGGTAATGGATCAAGGATATTTCTCACGTTAACTGATATCAGACTTCTCTTTCATGAAGCAGCTCCAGAATTTCAGGCTAAGTGCTGCAGGCATGGAGGCTCAGGAAGAAGTGAGAGGCATTATCCCTCAATGCACTTGGGCTCAGATTTTCCAGTATGTCTGTATCAATTTCATCAGCCAAGTCCCTTACATGGCTCTGGATGTTGCAGCTTTGGGTTTTTGTTGGCATGCAGAAACCACAGATGACCTTTATATGAAAAAGGATAAACATTTGCTGCTTTTGCTTTGTGAGTTATGACACTGGTGTAGGTCAACCCCAACCAGAACTTATTAAATTAATTCTAAATTATAAACTCTTTTTTTCCAGTTGCTCATATTTATCCTACCATGGAGAGTTTTTTCAAACTAATTTTCTAATTCTTGGTCTCTGTCCAAAACCAGAATGAACTGCAACCCTCTGAGTAGAACTGCTTCTTAAGAGAATTGTGGATCAAAACCTGTCCCTATATCTACAGATTTTTTCCTACCCTATAGAAGATATCTAGACATATCTATTTCTTGCATACAGTAACTGACATATGTAAATGTTATATACATCCATGTATGTATAAACCTGCATGGCCCATGAAGAATTAAGCATGTGTAGAACCATGTACATAAAAATAATTGTGGGAAAACTGATATGTAATTTTGCTGGAACATGAAAATATGAGGGAAGTTATAAAGGGTTCATCCAGAGTTTTCAAATAGTGTATCTTTGGAAACATGGGCCCTGTCTCTGAATTCCTGACTGCACTGGTGTGAACACCAAAGCTCTCCTTGACTTCAAAGAACAAAAAAGAGGATTTTTTCCCCTGCAAAGTGTTGACTCTCCATAGTGCTTTTTTTCTTCATCTATAAAAAAGTGCTCAGTCATGCTTGGGGTTATTTTGACTTTATTAAGACATAAAAATACAAGTGGCAGTTGTGCTGAATTATCTTTAGTCCTCTAGAAATCTAAACCCATATTTGCACAAAGTCACAGCTGATGGCTGGCAGCCCATTCTTATAAACAGCAGACATGGCAGCTTTATAACCATATTATGAGAGAGTCCAAGGGCACTGCAGAAACCCAGCAACCTCAGCCTGCCTCACTAAGGACTCTGGCATGCAGCACAAGTGGCAGTGCTTTGAAGAAAATTTTGGCTCTGGTTACAGAAGAAAAGTGAGAGGGAGTAGAAAGGAAGTTCAAACAAGTGTGGGGATTCTCTGTCTTACTTACAAAGCCTTGTGTCAGTCAGTTAGGAAAAAGTCATGTGTAAATACATCCAGCCAAATCTCACTCAAAAGCAGCTGTGCTACCTTATGATATAATAAAACAAATAAAGGGTTGAAAGCTTTGGGCTCAGCCCTGGCTGAGCTGATGAGACCCTTGGGCAATGCCTTTGGCTTTACCTGTGTTCTCATCATGGATCTGCATGTTACCTCAAGCTTCTCTGTCTTTTCATTCCTGTCTCCCCTCTGGCCTGGGCTCCTGCACCTCTGTGCGCAGCGAGTGCTGTGGTAATAAAGAGGGGTTTGCTCCTCTCTTTGCCCTCTTAGGCCTCCTCTTAGGAAGGATCAATAATGGAGAGTTAAAGCAGCAAGGCTGCCTAAAATCCTTCTAAAAATGGCACAGCAGGTTTAACCCCATATTCCCCACAGCTACTTTGAGAGCTGATAGCAATCCCAGCTGTGGCTGCCAGCTCTTGGGCAGTATCACGTCTGATCCCTGCCTAAAACTGCCTCTGCCTTATCTTCCTTGTGTCTTCCTCACTTGCCAAATGACCATATGGACAAAGGGTTTTCACCTGGCTTGGTTAAAAACTGCTGGCCAGAGTTAAAAACAGTCTAGATCAACGTAACTAATCCCTTTTTGGCACTGCTAGTATTCTGGCTCTGTAATATCTACAGCAATGAACTTCAACAGGTAAACACAGGACTGTGTGAAATCCTGCTCTTTTCTGTTAGTCTTAAACCTTCTAACCAGTAATTGCATTGAGTGTCTCATTGTGATTGTATTGGAGGCAGCTGAGAACAGATTTATTACACTTTGTAGGCAGTATGAGGACCATTAATTCATACTTAGCAGGTTATTCTTTTCAGGGTAAAAGCCACGTTCAGCACAGCACCTGTGTATTTTAGGACCCTCTGGATTTCACTGGTTGAATATTTCGTAGCACCCAAGCACTGTTACAGATCTGCTCTTTCTCTCACTCTCCTTTTCTTCCTGCTGCCCAGCTGTGCCACCAGTGATGTTCCCAAGCCCATTGCCTGCTGCTCAACCCCTCTCTCCCTGCTTCCCTCAGCCCATTGCTTTGCCCTTTCTCCTCCTCCCTGCCACCCCTGGTAGAAGGCAATTCTGTGCCCAGTGGCCCTGATGTGACAATGACTGCTTGTTACCTTCCAAGAAAATCCAGGTCAACAAGGAGGAAATAATTTTTCTGTTCTCAAGTTAAGATTGGGAATTTTTAAATTGATTTTTGCACAATCATCTCATTAAGGAAAGCCCACAGCCATATTCAGTTATTAGCTGTTCCAACACCTGTGCACTGCTCTGGAGTGCTATGAGCAGCAAACTGGCTTGTCAGCACCTTTGCTCGCTGAACTGGAATATTGCTGATCACTGTATTTACACAGAAACTCTGCCCCAGTGCCTGCCTGACTCCTGACAGCTGACTACTGCTCACTTGTCTCCTCAGATCACTATTAGCAACGAGGAGGTCAGCAACCCCTCCTTTCTGGACCTGGTGAGGACTCCCCAGATGAGGAGGAACACTCTCATCCTGATGTATGCCTGGTGAGTGCCCATGTCATGCAGCTTGTTACCTGGGTGTTGGGTCTTGAGGAAAGAGTCCCTTGTGACTTTTAGGGTCTCTCCAGCTGCTTGCAATCATTTGTTTGCCTCTCAACACATTTTTCCCTTGCTGTTTAGGTTTACAAGTGCCCTCATCTACCAAGGGCTTGTCATGCGCCTGGGAATTATTGGAGGAAACCTCTACCTAGACTTCTTCATCTCAGGAGTTGTGGAGCTGCCCTCTGCTTTCCTAATTATAGTGACAATTGATCGCATTGGCCGGCGCCTGCCCTTCGCCGTGGGCAACATCGTGGCGAGCATCGCATGTCTCATCACTGCCTTCCTGCCAGAAGGTAATTCCCTTCCCTGGGTCAGGCTCTTCAGGTCAATGGCTTCCCTCTGGCACCCCCTGAGCAAGGACAGTGAGCCACACAGAGCTGCAGATAAAAGTAAAAGCATCTGGTGATACAGGCAGCACCCAGACATGGAACAGCACACCTTATTGCAAGCAGATGGCCCTGGCACATGGAATAGCCAAATCTTTGATGGGTTATGAACAACAGCTGGGAGTACTCTTAGAGAAAATGTATATAAAGGCCCTTCCCTCTCTGTAAAGGCAAATGCAAGGGAAAAATATACAAAAATAATGGGAAAATACATTCCCTGACATGGAACACACTTAGTGATGTAAGAAATCAGTGATTTTGGTGAGTCATCTTGGTAAGTCTTTTCCTTTACAAATAAAACAATGCAAACCACAACACAATGTAGGGGCTGTGATAGGCATCACAGAGCTTGTTGCCTTGCCCTCACTCTCCCAGGCATTTGGACAATGCTAGGAGCCTGGGAGAAAGATATGGCTTTTGATTAAGCCATTCTTATCTGGTTTCAAGGACAGAGAAAAGGTCTGGTATTGCACAAAGGCTTCCCAGCACTTCTCTTTTCTCTCCTTTCTTTTAATTGTTTTCCCTACCATGGTTTTTTGGAGGGGTTTTTTGTTGTTGTTGTTGGTGGTGGGTTTTGGGGTTTTTTTTGTTTGTTTGTTGGTTTGGTTTTTTGTTTTTCGTTTTGTTTTTATTTTATCCCTAGGGAGGCATTTGGAGGTGCTTTGAATTGTATATAATCATAGGATTATGCTTTGTCTTACTGTAGCTGTGGACCAGCAGCTCAATGGACATCAGAAAGGCTTATTCCTCCCCAGAACTGTTCCTATCAAAGTCCTGGCCATCCTAAGAGGTTTTAGTTTCTCAAAGTATATCATGGGGCTGCCAACAACCTTCTCTCAGTAGGAGAGGACAGCCTTGGGCTTAAGATACTTGCAGTTGGACACTTGAAGTCCAAGTCCTGCTTTAAAGAAGTCTGTTTATACAGATGGAAAAAACTGCAGCTCTCAGCTGTGAGCCCCATCACACTGTGTTGCTCACACAATTCCAGTCCCCTGGCAGAGGGAGGATCCACATGGACGTCACCATCACCTTGGGAGTCTGTGGGACTGAAGGGATGCCATGGAGATGATGTGGATTTGTTTTGTTCTTTCCAGCCTTTGTTTTTCTTATATGTTTTTGAAAACAGAACTCTTCAGGGCAAAAGCAGTGTCTTGCAACACGGGATGAAGTTTGATGGTGATTTGTTTGGTTGTTTTGGAAGGGAAATAAACCCAAGTGTCTCATTTTTGGTTCGGAGAAAGCTGAAATGTTTTCTTGTTCTTCCACTGAAGGTTTGAAAAAACACAATCACTGCCAGAGCCCTCTCCAGTGGCAGAGCTCCCCTTTGTGCCAAGTTCAGGCTTATTGTTTCACTTGCCTCCCTGTCTGCCTAGTCATGGTTAGACCATGCAGGAGACTGTCCTCTCCCAAGAGCATGACAGAAGTTCTTGTCACATTCCTTGTCATGCACTTCCAGAGAGCACCAGATCTCCAGAGAGGGGTTGCTCACAATGAGAGGGGCAGCTCTGCCCTGTGCGTGTGTGGGTGACCACTGCATCCCTGCTGATGTACAAGGGCTTCCTGCTGATGCATTCAGGGCAGTGGCTGCTCACTGGAGCTTGAGTGGAGCCGGGAGAGCTGGGCAGAGCCAGCAGGGCAGTGTCAGGTACAGCCTGTGCCAGGCATGCCAGGTATGATGGAAGGGGAGGGGAGGATGACCAGGACTAGCATAATTAGGAGTTTGTCTAATGTGCAGTGGCTAGAAAAATCACAATGGGTAGGTGGTCTGCTCTAGGGAGAATGATTTTATTGTAGCCTTCCTGGAGGTTTCTAAGAGATGTGGAGATGTGGCACATAGGGACATGGTTTAGTGGTGGAGTAGCAGGGTTGGGTTAACAGTTGGACTCAATGGTCTTAAAAGTCTTTTCCAACCTAAATGATTCTGTGATTCTATGCAGCTTTAGAGGTACTTGTGGTCAGAAGGCTTTGGGAGGTGACTCAACAGTGTTTCTTAGAGCATAACATCTCTGTATAGAAAAATACTCCTTTCTGGAGCACAAATTGGATGTGGTCATGGAAGCTTATGATGGTTATTCTCCCACCCATGGTGTTATGCCCCACCAGCACCTTGAATCAATCAATTCTAGTGATTTCTAACTCTCCAAAGCAGCTTCACATGACGTTTGAAAGCAATAAATGCCAGTATAGATTGATACCTACAGCAGTGGCCTTTCAGTCTGATTTGCAGTGTTCCTGTGGTAGAATTTCTGCTGACAGGGACTGGGGCTCTCAGAAATGCTCTGCAGGTGTGGCAGAGCACACTTCACACAGAAGTGTTTCTTTTTGTATGAACAGATATCCCATGGCTCAAAACAACAGTTGCCACACTGGGAAGACTGAGCATCACAGTAGCTTTTGAAGTTGTCTATCTAGTGAATAGTGAATTGTACCCTACGACACTGAGGTATGTCAAAAGCTCCCAGGAATCTTTCAGCATTTCCCTGTGCTTTTCCCCATTTCCTATTTCACTCTCCTTTGGTTAAACTTGGTTTTCTCCAGAGTTTCCCACCCTGAATAGCCACTGCTTAATGTGGATGGCATATACCGAAGAGATAATTTTGGACCTAAGTCTACATTCTACTCCTAAAACTGCTGGTTATTCTGTTTGGTAGCACCTCTCTAATATCTGGTATTTTTTGTCTTTTGCAGAAACTTTGGTGTTTCCCTGTGTTCAAGTCTGTGTGATCTTGGTGGGATCATAGCCCCATTCCTGCTTTTCCGATTGGCAGCCATTTGGTTGGAGCTGCCTCTAGTTATTTTCAGTAAGATTTAATTTACAATATACTTTTGGTTTAAATATCCTTCTCCTAACAGAGATTTTCTTTTGGGGTAAAAGTAGTATGTGGCCTTATCTCCCCGCAGAGCAGCGTTTCTCCACCTTTATGCCTCGAGCAAGAGGCTGAATGGCAAATGGGTGAAACATGATTCCTCTGCTCAGGTCTGCTTAGGTAACTGCTGAAGGAGCAGAAATGAAACGATATGAAGTGCTTTAAGACTTAGAAACCTTACAGCTAGGTTCTGTAATTGCATGGGAGTCTGTGGCTAAACCAGACTTCTAGGAGGTAGATGTGACTGGAAAAAATTAAAATGAAAAGGATAGAATAAGAAGGGAAATTTGCGGTGACAAACTTTAGCTGAAAACAAAATTGGAAAGACAAAAGATGTTTTAAAAGATTACCATTATTTCAAGAAAAGACATAGATAGAAGTACAGTGCTCACATTATCTAATTATCAAATTCTGCTGCTTCTGAGGCACATATGAATTCCCTCTGTCTTAAGTAAACAGCTACAAAATCAGAGAGAATCAGAGTGAACTGCGCAACAGTCAGGGAACATTTGATCTTTTGCTCCAGCCCTTCTATTTTTGACTTAATATATTATGTAAATTATATCTATGCAGGAAATTATTCCAAAATATCCATTCCTAATTCAGATTCTGAATGCTGTTCCTCAAGGAGGAGTTTTTATTCTGAACCACATAATTGACTTTGGCCATGGATAAAAGAAGAGAGTATTCAGGAAAATCTCAGTGGTTACAGGAAACACAGATGCATCTACATGACAGAACCCTTTGAGAAAAGGCAGATTTGTTCTACATGAGAAATACCACCCTGGTTCCCGTGCTGTTTTTATATATTTGCCCATGTGCACTTATCTCAGGTTTTTGACTTCTAAGCTCACCCTTTGGGGAGATCAGGTTGCAAATGAGCTCCTAGCCCTCAAGTGATTTTGTAATAGGCTAAATTAATGTAAGATATTTGATTAGAACAGGTTAAGCAGAAATAGCTGATGCACTTAAAATACCTCACTTCAAACTCCATCTGAATAAACTTTTCTCAGTGGATAAATGCTGAAAATACAAGAAGTAACAATGTTCTTATTGCTTTTGTGTTTCTTCAACGTCCATTGTAGGTATTCTTGCAGCTGTCTGTGGCCTCCTAGTATTGCTTTTACCAGAGACAAAGGGAATCTCATTACCAGAGACAGTGGAGGATGTGGAACAGCTTCCAAGGTATGAGATGTATTTTCTTACTTTTACTTGGGTGAGGTTTCCTGAGGAAGTTCTCCTCTGACTTTACCAACTGTCATAAAGTATTGATGTGTTCCAGCATCAAAGTAAATTCCCTAGTTAGGTGGATGCTATGAGCAGGTGGTATTCTTCTCAATAGAAACCTGAACTTTGCAATATCACTAAGGAAGGCTATTAAAAAATGTATGGTGATAAAATCTGTATTTTTCTTATAGAGACACAAAGCTGTCCTATGCATCTTTGAAAGCAGAAAGCAAAAACAGTTCACAAGAGAGGTGCTGCAAAGCATAGCCTGCAACTCTCTGTTTGAGAAAACCAGCCATTACCTCAGTCAAAGCATCCTGTGAAGAAGGGCCCTTTGTCATGGATGCAATCCCACAATTTGTGGAGTCATTTAAAAGTCACATATGAGATGGATTTATAGCTGAAGAGTTATAGGCACAGCTTTCCCACTCCTGGCACACAGCAAGCCAGACTGCCCTGCAGATATGCAGGGAATATTTACTCTTTGGCTAAATAATTTGAGGTCCTAGTGCTATAAATGATTTTCAAGGAGAGGCTTTGAATATTACATTAATAACTTCTGCCTGATTCAATGTACAAACTAAAGAAAGAGGAAACTTTACATGCAAAAAATAATGTTTCAGTACTGCAGCTTGGACTACAACTTGAACTACATATTTTCCTGGTTTTTCACACTTATACTCCTCTCCCCTTCTGTTTCAACAGTCATTTTGGAAAATGTGGCAAGAAACGGAAACACCGGGACACCAACTCTTATATTTGACTTTTGAAGGACAGCACTGAGCTAAGAACTTTGTTCCCATACTGGGAATTTGTTCTCCACCTGCCACGACTTCAAAATTTGCTGCAGAATATGGATTAAACTTCATGTTTTCCTTCTAAGCACAAGGACATTTAATACAAGTAGTCTATTTTTCTATGAATATGGAATAAATCCTTTTTTTTTCCTGAGGACACTGTTTGCAAGAAGGGACTGTGGTTCTTCACAGAGAACAGAAAAGCTTTAAAAATATCGAATGTCCAGCTCAGTGGCCTTGTATTTATTTATCTATTTGAGACTTTTTTTTTATTGTTTTGTTAGGATTTACATTTGTGTGGGAATGATTTAAATGGTAGTTCTTGTTTAGATGACCTCGAGGAGGAGAGGATGACTGTTTTAACCTGTCCTCCTTTGCCTGTGAAGAATCTGGACCAATAGAAGTTATGATGGCTGAAGAAGGAGGGCACTGATCACTTTCCCTGGTTGGGAGGGATGGAAATCAGCAGTGTGCATCAGCAGAACCTCTCTCTGCTCTGACTGTCATCCACAGGGACCCTTTTCAACAAAAGCCCTTCTACCCTCCTTGTTCAAGGGCTTTCTGAAATGTGGAAGCAGTCCTCCTCACCTTTCCAGGGCTTTATGTAGGTGTCATTCCCTGCACAGGGCATTAGCTCTGCAGGACAGATTGTCCTGCTGCCCATGAATGCCTTTCCCCAGACACAGCTGGGGTTCATGTGACACCCCCCCATCTCTCCAAGGGAAGTGCTTCTGCCTGCTGTTGTCTGTTGAGTGCTTTTTCACTCAAAAGCACCTCTTTCAAGAGCATGCTGATTTTTTTCTTTGCAAATCATGCTCTCTGCCCATCCCTACACACCAAATTCCTTCACCCTCACCACTGCCAAGATGACCTGCAATTTCTGCATTCTGTTCATTATCACTATTTGTCATCTTTCTGTCTTGGGGATAATTTTTTTGGGTTGTTGACAGAGATATCAAGCTGTCTTGGGCAGGGATGAGCCAGGAGCTTTCGTTATGAAGGGAAGTAAGTGTTAATTGGTCCTTTGAAGCTGACATGTAAGAGAATAACTCTCTGGCTCTGTAAGAAGATTCCAGGGACAGACTGCCTTTCCTTTCTTCTGTATGACCTTTGTCAAGAATTGTGTCCTGGCCACTGACTGGTGAACAATACAGTCCTTGCAGGGAAGGACTTGAAAAGATGTGGCATTCAAAAGGTCTCCTGTTACCAACAGAGAAATAAATAAAAGAAAGTCAGTGAGATATTGTAAAGAACCTTATAAGCTCACAAAAAAAAATGTTTGACACAGGCAAATAAAGGACTGAGTTTGGAAGGTTCATACCACAGATCTGTAGCACAGATACAGTGTAGTACAGTCAGTGAAAATGATTGACCACTGCTCCAGTCTCACCATCCTAGGAGCACAGGAGGATTTCCTATGGTGAGGAACATACTGTGCTTTCCAGCTATTCCCAACTCTCCCTGCCTTTTCCCAGCAACTGCCTTTATCACCAGCCCTTCTGGAGAAAAACAGGACCTTTAACAATAATCCCAGCCTAATGTTTGCACACTTCAGGCAGTTAGTGATAAAGGCCTGTCTTTCAAGGCTATTTCTAACTTACTCTGAGGCACAGTAAAGATCAAAGGTATGCTTAGCAAAAGTCAGTAATGACTTAGAGATATGAAACTAAATTAACATGTCACAATATACACAGCTAATCTAGAAGACACCACGCAAAACTGGAGCTACTGCTAAAAGGAGAAAACGTCTTCTAGACCAATACAATCTTCTGTAGATAGCTGAAGACAATAGCCCAAGGCTGGCTGGCAGACACCAGCCCTGAACTGGAAGCTCTGGGCTTCCACTGGCCAGGTGCTGTGTCTCAGTGAAGGTCCCCAGCCACAAAACTCAGCCCAGCCAGCCCCTACTGAAGGCACCTTGGAGAATCAGGGTGAAGTGATCTCATGCGATGCTGGATGAGCAGACCCATCCTCTTCCATTTAGTGTTTCTTCTTCGTGATTTTTTTAAATTGGTGTCTTAAACACTTCAGCAGCTTGAGAAAGATCTTTTAAAGCTACAACTTTCCAAATAAATGTGAATAATATTTGACAGCTTCTTCAGTTTGTGGACAACTAAAACGCATTGAGAAATGAGAGATACAAAGACTTGTTTCCTCTTTTCAGATTATGCTTTGTTTTGCATGTGTTGCTCAAAAGATAATGTAAGTGATAAATTTCAGTAGGTAAAATGGCTTGGGGCAGTGTCAGAAGTTTGAATATATTTATTTCTTAAAAATTTGTTTTGTAGAGGACAGCAGAAAAAAGCCTGTGAATATGTTTTGACTTCTAATCTAGCAGTACTAAGCAACTTCAGGTGGAGTTTGTATTTGGTAATTGCTCCAGTGCTAACCCTTATCCCTAAGAGGGATTTTGTAAGTTGAAAAATCCTTCCATCTCTGTGAGACTTTGTGTTGCCTCCTGAAGGTGTAGTGGGTCTGTAATGTGGTGCATGACCAGCGGTCTGGTAATGGTGGGGTTACGTTCTTGTGGGTGAGAGATGACAGGTGAGGCGGTGGTACCAGATGAAGAGCTTCATCGAGGGAGAACTCCAGGCAAAACCAGCTGCGTGGAGGTGGATGCACGTGGGCATGCAGACCACAGGACAGGCTGTTTGTTTTAAAAAAAAGTTATTCTAAATTCATATGTGCTTCCAACTGCTTCATACTTACAGGAAAGTGCTACAAGCTTCTCAGGAGGCACAGCAGTGTTCTCCTAAGATGCACATGTTGACACCAAAATGTCTGTTGTGACCCGGCTCACTCAGTGAGAGGCACCTCTTCAACGAGGGCCTGAACTCTGTCAGCTATAATTGTCCTGCACGTGTATCCTCCAGAGGCACAGTGAGAGATGTGAGGTACACAAGAGACAAAGGGTCACCATACCATCACCACAGGCGCACAAACAATGTGACCTCAGAAACCCAGCTGTGTTTTTCCTGTTGGCAAAGAGGCTTCTTGGACCAGCAAATGCTATTTTGCGTCAAATGTGCCACTGCCACCACATGGGCTGGGTTACTTTATCCAGTCTGTGCAAATGGTTACCACAGAAAGTGGCAATTTTTATTGCCCCTGACAGTCTTGCAGAAGGAAAAGATCACAACTGGCACTGTTTGAAGTGTTATGAGATGGGACTTTCGTAGCCACTCAGGCATATCCAGGCATTTCTAGCTAGTTTGGTAAGGAGAGCAGGGCAAATGGTTTCTGTCTATAAGCCAGGTATTAACCATGCCTTCAAGAATTCACTTCTGAAGAGTCCAAGTCCAAGAGTCCAAGCTGCAACACAGATTTCTGTTGTCAGGGAAGAATTGTACAAATCTCTTGGCTGGCTTAATGACCAAAGTGGATATATACAGATAATATGCAGGAGGGTATTTGTGCTCAGTGGATCCCTCTGACCAGATGGGTGGGTGGTGTGTGCTTTATCAGAGCTGCTCCTTCTCAGGAAGGCAACACCCTGAGATGATTTCATCTCCCAGAATCAGACTCCAGAAGCTTCAGAAATCACCCTGCCACCTACCTATGCTTAATAGTTCTCTCCCTTTAAGGCACTGGGAGAACAAAAACAAACCAAACCAAAACTCCTAGGATGTAACACATCCCTTCTGCATGTGCAAGCATACAAAAAAAAAAAAGACAATTTTAAAATGACGTGCAGTTTGGCTTGTCTGGGAGTGCAGAAAATGGACAAGACAAATCCCACCCCAGGAAGTAGCTGTGTTACTTGGAATAGACTCAGCACATCCTGGGGATGCCAGAAGGACCCCGTGCAGAGCTGGGGGTCTCCAGATGCCTGTGGGGAGTTCCCTGCTTTATCTGCCAGAGAGGCAGGATGTGAGCAGGAGTTCATAGTCAGCAATTGCTTCACTTTGGCAAGCATGAGTCAAGCTTTCCCTGGCAAGCATTTTGAAAGGTTTAAGCTTACACTCCTTATAACCACATGTGTACGTCATCTTCTTTTAGAGGAGAAAAATGTACATCTAACAGTTATGTAGTCAGATAATGTTATACAAAGAAATAAATGGGTACTATGGGTACACAATTTTATAATATGTAGATGCATTGTCACTATTTGTGGTACCTATTGACAGCTATTTTATTTTCTTTTCTTCACTAGGGACTAACTTCAGGGTGAGGCTGGTTTTTTATTCATTGTTTTATATCTTTGATGCAACATTTATACTTTTGTGACACATGTATTTCCATGATGATAAAAAATATGAAAACGCAAACCAAATGTCTTTCCTTCCTTTTTTTCCCCATCCCATGTACGTAATGCTATCAAATATATCTAATAAAACTTCACAGGCATATAAGACATGTACTGTGAGATTCTTCTTTGTTTTGTAGCATCCAGTTGGTAATAGGTTCAGACAACTCATAGAAAATAAAAAGTATTCTCATTTCTTCATATGTTAGAAGCACATCATCTTGAAAATGATGACCTTAAAAGTAAATGTCATTGTAGAGCTAATAAAAAATTAAAATGCAGGTGTTCAGTTACAGTTAAGGTTGGAATTTTCAACATATACTTCAGAGGTGGGTAAGTCTACCGTCAGACATAGAAACAAACTATAGAACATATAGAAAGAGGGTAACAGACTGTCAGCTGGGCTTCTTGGCAATGACTATTAATTTATAGCAATTTAAAATGGATGATCATATTTATTTTGCTTTCTTATGAATGATTGTAGCTTTAATATTGCACTTGGAATCTTGTATTTCTGACGTGCATGCTGCTTTCCAGGAGAGGGCAGTCCATACCCAGGATCAGTTGCTTTCCATCACACTCTTAATCCAAGGAATATAGTTGGAGACTCGAACATAAACACCAGGTTTCATGGGCTGGGCACAGCCAAGGCCCCAAGAGGTGACTCCATGTTGGACAAATTTATCTTGGTCCAGACAGACTAGAGGTCCTCCACTGTCGCCCTAAACAGCAAAAAAAACCAGGATGATTCCTTCTTTTCAGGCCCATGCAGCCTTCCCACAGGAGGCACAGAAATAGAAGTACCTTCTACACGCAAAGGACACAGGAGTTATAAGGAAACACTGGAATTCCAGCAAGGCAAGAGTTTTCCATGCATTTTGTTGAGCACTTTTATAATAAAAGCCCTCTTCATGTCACCCAGGCATTACATTTATTTTTGAAATAAGGGGATTTATTGAAAAATAATCTGATTGCCCTTGTTAACTTAAAGTGTGCTTCCTCCCTCAGTCTCTTTTCTGAGGTCTTCATGGGTTTCTGTTGTTACCAGATGATCCAGTGGCACTGCTACTTGGAAGTTCATAGTTCCTTTGGCCCTTGTTTTGCCTGCGTGGCAGGCTCCACTGCATCCTTCCTCAACTGCTAACTGAGATGCTGTTAACTGAGCTAGCTTGGACATTGGAGGTAATCTGGTTGAGGCTAGCAAGGGGGCCTGGGGAAAGAAAATCAGACCTTTTGTCATTCTAAGTTGGCTTCCACACACCTGACTTGTGCAGCTTTGTGTTACCATGTGCTCTGGAGTTCAGGCTTGTCTGAAAAATTGCCCCACTTCCCAGCAGCAGACAAGGGAGCAAGGAAAGAGAAGAATACATGGGCATTTTTCAGCTCAGATACACGTGGTGTGGTAACATCCCGAGGATAATTCTGGGCCTCTAAAGCCCAAAGAGCAATGCCCTATTTGATTTGAATGTGCTTACAACTGACTCTCATGCTCCCAGACTTTCTTACCTGGCAGGTATCTGTGCCACCATGAATATTCCCAGCACAGAGCTCGTGCTTTTTAACTCTACCGTTCAAAAATTCAGGGCGGTTGCATATTTTATTCTCGATTACAGGAAAGCCAGTTTCCTTTAAGTAGCCTGAACCAGATGTACCTTTGCAAATAAAAATGAGACGAAAAAAGAATGAATGACAAAGGTAATTATCATATTCACAACACACAAATATCAGGATATGGATAAGCAGTCAAATCAGCATAGTGTGCACTGTGCAGACACTTCCCAGGGCCAATATGAAGTACCAAAATCAGTAAGCATTATCAGTATTATGGTACTTATTACCTTCTACCACCCACCACTGACCTTCCTATTCTCACAGTACATCCATGTGGATCCAGTACCCACAGATACTTGTGGGAGTCATTCCCAAGCCATTTTATTTCTCTGTATCTGAATTTTGTGTGGAAGAAATTAGGTAGGAAGCACACAGTTGAAAATGGCATGATGGGCAAGGAGGCAGAGAAGGTACCAATGAACTTCTGAACCAAGACAGAGTGAGAGGTTTTGAAAATGAGAGTTTTATTTGTGTGAGATGCGAACCAGCCTGGCTGGGAGGAAGAATCACTCAAGAGAATGAGAAAACTCACACTTATGTGACTAAGAAATAACCTACATCTAGAAAAACTTTTCATCCAATTGGGCAAAAGCCCACTTTGGGGAAGAGCATATGGGCTGAGAGAGAAGTGACTCCTTAGCTCTGCTTCTCCTCTTGTAGCATCTATTTAGAGGGTTTCAGCTTACATTGAGCGATTTAGGAGAATCAGTGTCAGAGAGACAGTGAGAAGTTTGGCAGCACCTGATGAATTTTGATGAAATAAATTTTTCATCAATAGCTTGTGTGGGGCACAAAAGAGGGCACACTTTGGATACAAGTATATGTCAGTCTGCAAACATGGAGCTTTTAAATGTGTTAATGCTGTCTCACCTTTTGTATCCCCCCAGCCCGTCACATAGCACTCTTCTCTTCCTCCTAACACAGCGTTTTCTTTTGGTAAACAAACTGGGATTACATGATTATTAATGACTGCTGGTCTGAAATGAACAAAGAGGAACAATCATTAGCACAACGATACTTAATATTAGGTTCTAATTCAGGTTTCTAAAAAGATTCTCTATATATTTAGCCTTTTATCATTTAAATCCTTAGTTTCAGTTAAGGTTTTCTTCTGACACACAAAATTGCTTTTTAGGCTCTAAACCCACAGAAAGTGATGCACAAAAGCGAAAAGTCTGAAATATAAAAAGAACCAGCATTAATCCAGGAGAATGCTTTGACTTAGGCTAATGCATAGCCAATGGAACATAACTACAAAACTATTACAAAGGGTATAATTTAGTGGCATTTAACACCTGGCTGGCTCTTTCTGCATCCAGTCTGATTTTAAATCACTTTCTGTCAGGACACTTAGCACACAGCAGAACCTAAGTCCATCTGACTTGCCATCTGACTTGCCTTTGGGTGCAGCAAAAGCTCATTTAGAAGACCACATTTTTAAGCTGACCCTGCATCTGTTTCGGACATGCACTGCAGCCACAGCACTGAAAGCCCAAGCACCACACATTCAGATCTGCTTGCAGCTGCATGGACAAATTCCTTTGGATTGCACAGTTCCAGAGAGGGCATTTCCAATGAATGAAAACGGATGCAAGAAGGGCCATTGGGCATTACATCAAACTCTTTGCCAGCCCACTGGCCAGCCCTGCTGGAAGAGGAAATCTCCTCACCACAGCATGGAAACAGCAGAGTAGCATCATGCTAATGTTGCAGGTTTCAATCATTATTACCTTATCAAGGTACAAGCATGTAGAAACACAGACTGAAAGCTCCTCTAGGCATTACCTCCTCCTATTCTGCTGCCACTGCCTCACCTTCCAGCAGCTGACACCCAGTGCATTTCCAGCTTGGCTAACTGTTCCTAGCCCTCCTCCCCTCCCAAAGGCAGCCCTTCCCTTTCTGAAACGCTGGAGCCTCTGCAGAAAGGGAAGAAAGAGGGAGTCTCAAATCACTAATTGAACACAGAGTATGCAGAAACACTCATTTCTACAACACCAGCAACCACTTTTTAGTCATCTTGTCCCATCAGAACAAAGGAGTGCTTCAGGTAAGAAGGTACCTGCTCAGTTTGAGCAGAGCAATATCTGCTCTGCGTGGCTCCTTGAACAACTTCTCTACCTCACGTATTTGTACTGATGGCTCTGACGCTGCTTCTCTGTGTAATCCAAGGTATACTCTGTATGCAGCTGGTCGTGAGGACCTATTGGAAATGATTGCACATGGTGAGCTGATGAATACACCAGAGAAAGCAGATAATACACCAATAAACCAGAACAGAGACCATTTACAATGTTATTGAGCACCTTGTTCTATCAAAGCCAGATAGCCAGCTTTGGAGTAAACTTAATCCCTTATAATGGCACATGAAATCAAATTGGCCAGGAGTTACTGTAAAACAAAACAGTTACAGTCAAAATTCAGCTTTAATGAATGACAAATACACTTGGCTCAATTCTCAGCTGCTTGCAAGCTGTTTGCAACCAGCTTGGGTTAGTTATTGGGTCTCTTGTTTCTCCTGTTATTTTCTATCTCGTGTAAGAAGTTGCGGGTGGAGATTATAACAGATACTTACTTTTCTAAGCAGTGGGCAGCAGTAAGAACCCATTGAGGATCTATCAGAGTTCCCCCACAGAAATGCAAGCCATAACTGTAATAGAGCAAAATGTCATGAAAAGGGCAGTGGTTTAAGATGGGGAAGTTAATCCTACTTTAATTTATCAGGTAATATTTCTAACATGTGTGCCTTTACAAACTAAAGACATTATTCCACAATTTCATTAAGAAATGTTTTGCTTTCCTTGAATAGTGTTTCTTACAATGACAGTAAGGTTTTGTTGACCTTTTTAGAAGGCCTCGTATGAAAACACCTAGATCTTCGTTCTTAGTCAGCGTTTCTATTACTGGAAAACCCTGTGTGCAGTGAGGTTCACCATTTTAGAGATTTTGACCTTTTCTAGTCCTTATCACAGTCATAAAGTTCTGCAAATGGCCTTGATTCCCAATTTTATTAATAAGTTTGCCAGTAGGATCAAATGTTTACATGGAAGGACTGATCAAGAGGTGTACTAGCCATACTGTTGCTTTTATTCATTGGAAACTGATTCTATTGTAGAATACAGCGGCAGATTTAAAGGCATTCTACCTTCTACTGAAAATGTTTTTGAAATTAACAATTAACAACTGATTGTCACGAAATAGAGTGTTCTTGGTTGTCTAAATGACCTTCTTTAAGAATAGCACTCACAATGTTTAGCCTTGAGCTATTTTTAAATTAAAATCAAGTTTAGAATGCCTGAACCACTTACTGTAACATTGTATGAGAGGCAAGGTTTCTTTGCATGTGGAGTCTAATGTAATGGGGAATAACCATACCTGGTACGGAGACTGATCTGCCAGGGCCAGGAGTGTGGATGGGAAACACACCCTGCGACAATCCTTTGAGCACACAATTTTGGTCTGAACTTGGCTTTCCCACATTCATACTGAGGAGGAGCTTCAGAATAAGAAAAAAACATCACTATGAGGAACTTTAGCGATTTGCTATACATTCACTATGACACAAGGTGAACCTGTTACATTTGTCACTTCAGCTTCTGATTCTCTTCAAGTAATTCTATACCATACATCACATACATTTTGTTAGGTTACTTTCATCTGGAACACCTAAAAATGCCTAATAATTTTTTTTTCACATACAGCTCTCAATGGCCAGCAAATTACACACAAGTAGCTCTACAGTCAGATAGAAAAAAACCAAACAAACCCAAAACAAAAACAGAAGGGGAAGAAAAAAGAGAGAAAAAAGAAATAAATTTTTCCAACATTTTTAAATGGATTCTTATGGATGTCAGCAGTGCAGAAATTGCACTGGCAGATGTTTTAAACTAATCTTAGTGGTACAGCACGTGAAACTCTAATGCTGTCTCTGAGGAACAAAATTTTGTCAACTCTTATCTTAGGATCATTTGGCACTTCAGATGTTTCTGAGTTATTAAAAAAAGTAGTTCTTATTTGGCCTTGGTGAACTGAGTCTTATCAATACAGAATTTAGACTCTTGTCAGCAAAAAGAGCTAACTAATGAAATTGAAGGCAAAAGCCATATTTCCTTTGTTCTTTAGATTACCTTCTCAACAAAAAAACCAGTATTAATTTAAAGAAGAAATGGATCATCAAAATAGAATACAATAGTCATGCGAAAATGTGATTTTTTTCCTTTAGAGTCCCAGCCCAACATGTTCACTGTAGTACTACTTTCACAGCTCCAGTGTGTATACAACTTTCTTTTTCTTGTTTGATCCATTTTTGGGTTTTGACTTGAGCACATTTTCTTCTGCTCACCACTGAGAGGATAAAGCAGCAAGAAAGTCATCCTTCTTTCGAGAGCTACCTCTCTTTCCTAGCATAACTTTTCTTGTTTATAGACATGAAAGGATTGGAAACCAAAATGCTATAAAACGTCATCATTGTACACTTTGTTGCACCACCTCATTCAGGTGATTACTACTAACAAAGACAAAGGGCATTTGGTTAAATATTTAGGGTCAGATGCATTTTGCAGACATCAGATACGGTACAGTATCAGAGGAGGGACAATCTGGTTGTCATCCAGAACAGAACCAGAGCCACATGAGCAGGGAGTGCAAAGATTTTGCTGGTATAAGAGCGTGCCTTGTTCAGCAAGGCCACACACAGAGTTATGCCAGGAGATTAGGCTGGGGCAGGGAAAATTTCTGCTGAAACTGCCCATTTTGAAACACATGGCAAAACCTCATGAGCTTCAGTGGCCTCTACAGCTTGTGGTGCATTTGGGCCTTTCAAGGAAGACCAATCTTAAGTCTTCAGACAGAGACCTTGAACATCACTTCCCAGGGGCCTTAATTTCTAGTCTAAATCTATTGCACTTAGATCAGTCTTTCAGACTAAGCACCAAGTATTCTCCAGCTGTTATAAAAAGGTACAGGAAAGGGAGACACTAGAATTTAAAGGAATAATTACGGCACTTGGGAATGTCACAGTACTCCCAGGCTTTTCTCGGGTCTGTCGTGTAGCACCAAGGTCCATTCACATCTCCATCAGGATTCCTGCAATACTGTAACAAAGAATAAAGGCACCAGCTATTAACCAGGGAATAAAAAGGCCAAACAATGAAAGTTTCAAAATAAAATTAAATTTGGGATATATTTTTTAATTTCCATTTTTATAAGTGATTTCCAATTCCTTTTGTCAAAATTTATTTCATTTTTTCATTTGCTCAGTGAGTTTGGAAAAGGATAATAAAAATCAGACTTCTTCAACTCTCTTCACACATTAAGCTTCACTAGGGCAACCTTGGATCTCTGAGATCTCAAGAATTAGGAGATCTTGACTTTGGATGAAGCTTTCTAAAGCACAGAAAATATTTACTCCTGCTTTCCTTGCAGTTAATAGGAGCAGTAGGATCAGTCCTGAGGTCTTTCCACATCCACTCTGGCTGCATGACTCAGGGACAAGTGAGTGTTGTGTAAGCTGCTCTTGCTCAGCCTGATGATGCCTGCCTGTGGTGATGCAGGGCTGCAGTGTTCCCCCTCGTGCAGGTGCTGGCTAGCTGAATCACTCTCTAGGTTTTCCCTGGATATACTGACTGATCTCTGCTCAGCACAGACACCTCACACAACTGCATGCTGCCAGGTATCTTTTCTAGTTCCCTTCCCTATCCTGAAATATATCCCATGGCTTAGAAAAAAAGAGAAAATATTTGCTACCAGGAGCCCCTGACAAAGGCAAGAACCAAGAATTTATGACAGGCAGCTTTTTAGAGGGAGTTTCCCCAATCTGGAATTCAATACAGGGTATGTGATGCCATCAAAGAATTGACTAAAGCAAGTTCTAAAGTCATCTACCTGGTAAAAAAATAGTTCAAGCTGTCAACATCAAACAAGCTCTTTATATCACATACAAAGCTTGTCACAAATCAGTCAAATACTGTAAATGGGATGTTACAAGTCTAAAGAACGGGTGATGAGTATATTTGTTAGGACTAGGGAGATGCAGGTTAGAAAGGGAGATTGCCTTCCAGGATGGTCAGGTACATGTATAGCCCTGAATAATGGACTGTGGCAGAAGCTGGAGGGCTGAAGGGGAATTACTGGGGCATGGGGGGGCTACGATCCATCAGCTACATATCTCAAGGAACTTGCACCGAACATTGGATTCGTCACCATCTCACCTGTCCCTGGCACTACTGAGACCTATGACCCCAGGTGTTCTTTCCGTCAGAGGAGACAGAGGCACTGCCCACAGACCAACTCTGGCTAGTCCTCAGTAGTGAGGAGAAGCAAGGGCCCATCTGAAGCCCCTTGGATGTGCTGCAGAAGCATTCAGTAGAGCTTCTGGGCATCTCTGTGTCCCACAGTGACCACACTGGTCATGTCAGCAAGAATTATCATGGCCAGGTTTTTGGATTGAACTGAGGAAAAGAAATTAACAAAGACCTGTCACCAAATGCTCGCTGAGGGACCCTGAAAAAGACAGGCAAAGCTCAATGACAACAAGTATTAAGTGAACAGTTGTTTACATTTTTTTCCAGGCCTGCTCTTGGATGAGTTGTGGGAGTGAAATAGTCGTGGCTGTGAGGTTTCTGAGAACTCCACTCTTGACAAGTCCTGCCCCTTGCAGTTTTTGCCACTGTGCCACGGTAGTCTACACCATTTTCAATAATGCAGTCTGTGAAAAATGAAGGAAAGGAAATGGCTGTTAGCTGTGAGCTGTTGGGCCACTTCCATACTTGATGGTGGTGAAGCAGAGACAAATTTGAGGAAATACTACTACAATTTACACGTCCTACATACTGTATAGATAAGGAAAGAAGGGCTACATAATGTCAAGGATGACTGACAATGATATTTTAATTTCCTTGCATCTTAAAAGTTTTCTTCATGATCACAAAAGTCATAAATCAAAGAAGCTTACATTCAGTCAATCCTTCAAGACTCCAGAAATCAGGACTACGAAGACCATGCACTCATAAAGTATTTTCCTTGCAGCCACTGATATCTGTCCAATGCCACATTTTACAGTAGGCAAACCTCAGTAACACATATTCAGCCAAAATTATTAACCTTCTAACCAGTGAAACGTGTCA
>VXBC01004932.1:363554-374547 GCA_013399945.1 Ploceus nigricollis | reverse complement strand
CTTTTCTCAACGTTTTAATGACTTGCAGACTAGGAAGCAAAGACTAAAACTCATGAATATATTAATGCATAGAAACAGTTCATTTCAGCATAAGAGAAAATTTATTATGATTATTAATTGCCTTAGAAGCAATGTAGAAACACACAGTTAATTAGTATAAAGTATAATAGTGACACCTGTGGTTTCTTTCAAGATGAAGTAAATAAAAAATGTTTCCATGATAAAACAAGAAGAAAAGGAAGGGATTATTTTTATCTAGTACACTCCCTTCCCAGCTTTATAATCACTGTTGTGCAATGATGATGCCAATCAAAACAACATTGTCCAATGAAACCTGGAAATGGGAAATACACATACGCATTTGGGAAGTTCTCTGCCGTTTTGTTGTGCCGGTGAGGTGACATTGAGCTCCAGGCTTGACATTTCTTTCCCGAGAGAGTGAAAGAAGCTGTGCCACGGTAAGTCACCCCATTGCCCTGATAGCACTCCTCAGTAACTTGAGCCTCCTCAGGCACATCAACAGCTGTAGTGAATAACAGAAACCAATCTCGCATCCTAGTAGTTCGACATTTATACTTGAGCATAGAAAGACAACAGAAAACAACAAGCCAAAGTATTTCATTGATCACCACAGCATGCTCTCTGTAACAGAATCCTTCCCAGACAGTAGATCAAAAGGAAGATTTCAAAAGATGTTTGCAAAAATTTCATGATATGCTAGATTAAAAGCACTTGTACTTAATTTTACTGTCACACATGCGGATTTATTTCAGATAACAAGCCAAATAGCTAACATATGGATCAAAATTTTTTCAGGATGGGGGCTGTCTGTGTCTTTGCCATACACCTATATGTGGAACAAAACTACCTTGTGTAAGGAGAGTTTTCTTCTCATTGTTTTCTACAGAGTCTTGGTTCAATGCTCCTAAATTATCTTAGGTTTTGCTACGGATTCAGTTTTTAAGGAACTGGCATGTAAAGCTAACTAACTTTTCCATGGAGCATTTAAAAATATATCAGCGGAGGTAACCAACACTGGGCAAACTGAAAAGACTTCTTTTACTGCAATATTTCCTGATCTGAGTCAGTAGCTGACTTAAAACCTTCTGCACTTAGCTGCCAGACTGAACACACAGCCTGGGCTCCAAATCAGACCCAGGAGTTCAACTAGACACGGCAACGCCAACAGCGACAGTAACAATGCAACTGAGCAGAGTCACACAAGATTTTTCAAAATAAACCAGGATGACCCTTCACTTCCACTTGTCTCCTGTTCTTACCAGGGGCCTCTGGCTTGGTACTATCACAGGAGGGGATGTTGCAATATTCCCACCGGACAGTTGTGTTGGTGGTGTAACACCATGGCCTCTTCTCACCATCGGGATTTCTGCAGTAGTTTTCATCTAGGCTCCTAAAACAGAAAACTTGACTGATAAAAGTCCCTCATGGAAATCTATTAAAGGTTATGAACAAATGGAGAATCTCTTGCTGCCTAGTTTACTGTTGTATTTACTGATGCCATCTGTTACATGAATAATTGTAATTCACTGGTGTTTTGGATGTGCTAAGCCAGATACCTGAACGACTGATGGATGAATTAAGAGACTGTAATACTCTGAGGTCAAGAGCAGCACAGCAGAAAGAATCTAGGGTGAAAGAATCTACCCCAAGCAAATATCATAACTGTACCATTATTACTCCACATGGTTTCATCTGAGCAACCATACAGTAAAAGGATGAAACGAAGAGGGAAAAAGTCAGTCAAGAAGAGCTTGAAAGTCAGAAGAGAAGACACCTGTATTCAAGAACAAAGAAGTCAATAAAAAGAAATATATGAAAAAATTGAAAATATGAGATCCAGCAGATGATGAATGCTAGTGTAACTGAAGAACTTTGCAATAGAGATGAAGAAAACTGAAGTAATTTTGAGACTTGGTATTTCTCATGGACACCGAATAACAGAGGAATTTCACTTACTGGCAGGGATAGTTTTCAGGAGTGCGAGCGTGTCTGTGGGGAGACTGAGAGCTCCAGTGCTGACAGGTATTTCCTGATTCAGTAACAGATATCGTGCCTCGATAGTCTTCTCCTCTTCCTGAGAGACACTGGCGTCCTGGTGCAGGAGGTGGTGGGGGTGTTGCTGTTACAGAAAAAGGAACTGAAATTAATCAGTGCCTTCTAGATATAGTAAAAAGCTAAACCAACAAACCACTATGATCTTTATAATTAGGTGGGCTTTTTAGATTTCTTTGCAGGTAACTTCTAAATATCAAAATGTTTGAAAAGTCTGAAAGGCAGAGAAAAGATCTAACGATACCCTTCTTAACTTTTCTTTCTCCCATTTTGAGTTCTTCACAAGCAGTCAGGCTGCCAGAAGGGCATTTGCATCTGCCCCTTTACAGCAGCCAGGATACAATACAGGATGCAAAAGTCAGGATATGAAAATGCTAGCAGCCTCATCAGAACAGAGCTGGAAAGTGAGCAAGTGGTAATACTGTGAAGAAAACTGGGGTGAAAGTGTCTGGCCCATCAGCGATACAGACAGGTGTACATGTAAAATAGACATACTCTGACTGGTGAGACACAGCAAGGATGAGGTCTAATGAGAAGTCCCAAAGAAAAGTATAATGGCAAGGACAGGCCTTTAGGGGAACAGAAGAGTGAAAAGGTGGAAAATTCATTTGGAAGAGCAAAACAAAAGCTGAAGTATTTTCAGGAAGAGTGAAACTTCTCGGTATCAAAAGAGGAACATCAGAAGAAACAGCAGAAATGCTTGGTCATAGAAAAACACATCAAGGAAGGGAGATGTGCTCCAGACAAAACCATTAGAAATGCCTATGACAGAAATGTCTAGCCTCAATAAAGCTATGAGAGGATCATTTTAAAGTGATGATTTTTTTTTTCTTTGAGGTAAAATTCAGCTGTCTTTTACGATTTTCTTTATCTTTGGGACCACTCTGACTGGAAGAAGCCTAGAAGCCAGACTCACTGCAACGAGGAATGTCACAATATTCCCAGCGTTTAGTTGGACTGGTAGTGAAACACCAGGGCCGAGGTTCTCCATCAGGATTACGACAATAATTATTCTTCAGATCCTTCTCTGGAAAACTGAACCAGAAAATAAGATTTTTAAGTTCTAATATATGCTACTAATATCTGTAACAATTATCCTGTCTGGTGCAGGGTGGTCTTCAGCCCACCACTGACGATAAAGAGACCATCACAGAACCTGACTCACTTTTCTGGGAGGTATCCATGAGAGTGAGGTTCCTGGGAGTCCCAGCGCTGGCACTCAAGCCCAGATGTTGTTGTTGCAACTACTCCATGGTAGTTTTCTCCACTGCAGTGCATGCACTCTACTGTAGGAACAAGGCAGAATAAGGACAAGAGAGACAGAAAGCTCCTGATGAACTGGGCCAGAAACATTCCCACTCATCTCACACAAAGCACAAGAGCCTGATCAGAGCACAAGGCTGAAGTACAGTCATTTTTTTGGCAAAGTAAAAGCTTATTTTCCTTGGTAAGATGACTTTAACTAGTTGATTACATTCGTAGTATTCTATTAAAAGAAACCCCAAACCAACATTACAGACTACAGGCTTTAAAATAGATAAATTGAATCTATTAAGATATAATTTAAAATCTGTTCTTTGCTACTGTCACATTTTATTGAGTTTTGCACTAGCAAATGTCATTTGGTTCAATTCTAATTTTATGATATATGAATACACCTATATGCCTTTTTTTATCTAGAGGGGAAAAAAAGACACTGTATGGCTGTTTTCAGGGTCTTTTGATATCTTCCTTGTTGATGTTGAAAATATTTTGGAAAGTTTCATGTTGAACTAAATTCAAGTTTGAAACAAATGCTCTATTGAAAATAAAACTGTCTGAATAACTTCACATTCTTGAACATATCTTGCAAAAGTTGGAAAGAAGTCAGTATGTGTATCCTGACCTTCACACTCAGGGATGTTACAGTAGTCAAATCTGGTATCAGGATCTGTTGTGTAACACCAGGGTCCCTTTTCATCCTCATCAGGATTTCTGCAGTAGTTTTCCTCCAGTCCTGCTTTGGGATATTTTTCAGGTGTGTAACTGGAACAGAATTAAATGGGATTACAGAATAAGGAATGTGTCCCAATTATTCAGCTGAGGACTCTAAAAATAAAATCTTTATCTGAGGACAATTTTGTAGATGTTGGTCTTTAGAGGGCCCCTAATAGTTACTGTGTGCCATTGCTGAAGCATTAGAAGTGCTACAATGACAGACTTCAGGAAATACGGTGCCTCTATGGCCAGCTATGCCCTTAATACTTGCATTTTCTTTAGCTACTGTTTTCCAGCAGTTATTGCTCAGGCAGATTACCATGTGGCATGTAGTGAACTGCTTCCTCTGGGATATTGTTCCCTGGGAGATGCAATGAGAATGTATTTGCTGAAATCTGAGAGTCCTCTGTAACCTGAATGCTATAGCTTCTGAATAGAAGGTTACTAAATAAACCCAGTTTGGTGTCTTTTATTAAATACAAGAAATACTACCTTGTTAATTGTGGATTCACTGATAGAATGATGCACCTCTATCTCATCTGCCACATGTTATACCTTTGGCCAAAAGAAGAAGTTCTTGCTCTGGTGAGATTACTGAAAAATTCTGATTTCAGCAGAACCAGATATTTCCCTGTCTAATGTTTTGCTCATGTAAAGCTCATAAAATTTAAATGTGACTGCCAAGGCTGACAGTGTCTCTACTGATCATGTAGCACCACTTAGAGGTCTCTGAGTAACAACTCAGATTAGAGAATTGTCTTATTCTAGATAGATATAGAAAAATATTTTATAAGGAGATTTCTAACACCAAAAAAAATTGCTTACAAGACAAATTAGCACATATGTATGGCTTAACAAAATTTCAGAAAAACATATAAACAGATATGAAAAGACCTTACTTTGGTTTATGTGGGGCATCATCAGCCCACTTTTGGCATCGCACACCCTTCTGAGTTTTGGCTTCTGTTCCTCTGTAATCCACTCCTTTTCCCTTCTTGCATTCTAGAAGATAAACTGAAATGATATGTGCTTAATCAGTATCATGACATATCCATTGGATTCTAACATACACAAAATCCATTTTCATGTTAGCACACTTAAATATGTTTGATCATATTTTGACTTTCTTATGTTCTCAAAACTACTAGATATTTTACATTGTAAAAACCTAATAGATAGCTGATGTCTAAGTTGACTTAATTGGGACTGAAAAATTTATGTGAAAGCAAAAGAAGTTCTATACCAGAATTCCAGAGGAATAATAATAACACAACCCAGTTATTTTGGGAACACGCCATAATAGATTTAAATAAAAAAATATGCTTTAAACATTTAAATAGATACTATAACAAAATAGAAATACATTCTCTTTTTCTTACGTCCTATGAGATTATTATAGTTATGCACAGTAATTAAAATCAAATTTTAATTAATAAGTGATTAATAAGTGATTAATTAATAATAATTTAATAAGTGATTTAATAAGTGAATTAATAAGTGATTTAATAAGTGATTAAAGTCACTTTAAAGTCAAGTGACTTTAAAGACAGTCACTTGAATTCAGCTGAAGACAAGACAGCTGCAGTTTAGGGACAGTCACTGCCAGGCAACGTGTCCTCTGGCTCAGAAAACCAAGCAGGAATCTCATTTACCATTTCCCTGGGGAAGCAATCTCTCTTTTAGGTTGTGACCTGGTTTGTCTCAGTTTCTTTCAATAGTGTCCAAGCCGAATACTTGTAGAGACTGAGTTTTGCAACAGTTTTTCTCAGCATCAAAGTTGTAACAAAGCTGACATACAAGCAGAAGATTAACAGAAATCTGGAGAAATAATGCCATTTTACACAGACCTGTCTTGCCCACAGTGAAAAGAACGAATATTTGATTCCAAAATATGGTTCAGCTTTTCTGAGGGCTGATATTTTAGATCTGAATTTATAGATGCACCCTTAGGAATGCTTTTATTTCAATGTACATATAGAGGCAAGTTTACTCTAGAAACTTTAGCTGGAAGTCATTTGGATCCCTCAAACAATTTTGCAATAAAATAACATTAAACCCCTCAATCACTGAATATTGAATCAGTCAAGTGCGGACTCTTCTTGTTTGTGTAAACTTTTGACCGTTTATATAACCTTTAGGGCTTTTCCTTTCTGATGACAAATTACTGACTTTGATCCCCACACTCAACCCGTGTCCCTTGGGTTAACTATTTCCAAACAAATATGTAGGTAACAATTCCCAAATGCAGCTTTAACTCTTGTTACTTTTACTGTAAGTCAGAGAAGATTAACTTTCTCTTTTATAGCACATACTCTAGAAAAAATAACTTCTGAAATTGTCAGTTTTATAGTAATTGTCATCCTTTTCATTGAACGCAATGATAAATAGCAACTAGGTCTCATCAAGCAATTGCTTTGACTGAAAAAATTACTGCAAATACAAAAATGAGCAACACAGACACCATCTGAGACACACACAGTAGGTTGTGTTTTTGATACCAAGGTCCATCTTCTGGTTTCTGCAGACAGAGGTGCAATTTTCAGAAATTTTGGTTTTGTCAAACAACAGGTTTTAACCCTTTTAGTGGTGTGGTTCTGTAATTTCAAGAAACTAAAACACATGTCTATGGCCCCAAAACATGTAGTAACAAATCCCCAATGAGTATTGCAGTATCAAGTTCTAACTTCAGTAAATCCAAGGGATGTCTCAAAAACAAACAAAAATTGCAATCTAGCTCCTGATCACAGTAACAAAAACCAACACGATTATTTACATATAACTTACTCATTCAGTCTTTTAGCTTTGTTAATTGTTAATTGATTCACTCAGTTTTCCTTCTAAATAAGAACTGCAGAAGATTTCTTAGTGTTACTTAATTGTGATGTATGGAAATTCCCACCCGCTTCTGTGTATAATGAAAGAACTAATGTTCTGAACATTAAATTACCTATGGAAAAAATGCAGCTGGCCAAAGGCTTCAGAAAGTATTATGCTGAAAAGAACCCTCAGTTGCCTTTGGTCCACAGCCCCAGAAACAGCACATTCAGGTTCTAAGGTGAGTGAGAGTGCTCAGAGCTGTGTCCAGCCGATATCTGCAAGGGTGAAGGCTCCACAGCCTTTCTGGGCAATGTGGCCCAGTACTTACCCACCTTTCTGTGCAAAATTACTTCCTTATATCCACAGTGCCTGAACAAAATCTCATTTGTATGTTTGGCTGCAATCCAGCTAAAGCTGTTGAACTACTATCTAAAACCTCCTTGCAGCTGCTATACACACGGCATTGTCTTATCCCACAGGGAGGGATAAGCCACCAAGGTCAACAGAGAAGTAAAGATGCATTTCTCTGGAGCTCATGGGTATTTGCTGTCAAGTTATTGAGACTCTTGCCTTTTGCTTAGAAACTGGCCCATCAAAACCACTTCATGATTTCCAGCAGCTGAGAACCTGGTTCATTTTAGCTTTTGATGCACCTTTCTTTGTTGAGGGAGATCAAAGTTTTGAGATAATATAGTTTTCTATTTCTGAATATTTTCAAATGAATTAGCATTTTTTTCAAAGTTACAAATCAGCAAATGGTCGAACACAATGTTGATGAGGTCATTTAACATAGAACAGAAGTAATTCTATTCAGACTTTATCACATCATCTTATATCCAAATGATCCCTAAGGAGACCTTTTCTCCCTTATGTATTACTAAAGTCAGGGAACAGCACAATGAAATTTATGTTACATTAAAAATAAACCACATTCATTCTTCCCTATATACAGCAAGAGCTCCATGCTTGATAAAATAATTCAAAAATAGTCTTTAAACCCAATTGTTTCCTTGCATCTGGCATAAGGTGATAATTTTTGAAACAGGATAAAAAATTGGATAGCTGCAATTCCTCAGAGACATGCTTCCTATTTTCAGAATGAATTAGAGACCATTTCTGTCAAATAATCCTCATCTATGACTAAAATATTCATATAATATGTACAGAAGGGGAACACAAAAATTCACCACGTCAATTAATTATGCTGTAAAAATAATTATAGGATATAAATGTCACCAAATTAATTAACTGAAGTGTATGAACATCATACAACAATATACAACTACTATAAAAACAGAGAGTTTTTATCTCAACCACAGTTCAATAGTACAAAAAAGACATACTTCTTTTTTCATAAAGAACTGCACTTGCTCTTCTGAATACCATTGCTGTTTTGGTGTTTTCAGTCAATGTTAAACACTGTTGGTCTTTACTGGTAAATAAGAAGGCCCTGTTAAATTTAAGAGGAGAAAGCAATGTAAGAAACAATACTGAATATATGCTTATTTTCCTGAAAACATTTTTGAGTATTCAGTTGTCAAACATTTTATCAAACACTACAGTTCAGTGGTAGTTAAGACTGAGAAATGTTTTCAAATCACTGAGTATCACAGTTCACATTTTCAGTGATGATTTTCACTTCTAAGTGTTCATATCAAACCTAGGTTGAAGGGGAGCTACAAGAAGAAATTAGAACAAGGGATTTATAACTTGCCAGAGGTTCAAGAGACCATGATGAAAGGGATATATACACAAGACACCTTGACATTATTTCAAAAATATTAGTGGTCATTGAAGGAGTTAGACACTCCACATTATGCAGCAGTTACCAAGGAGCAGGTGAAACACAGTCCAGGACCTTAAATTATCTTGTGGTAACTCTTTTGAGAGTAAGTACTTTATAAGTCATAGCCTTTTGTCTTTTCAGCAAGTGCCTAGGCTGTAAACTGCAAAGCTGAAGCAGATGGTGTAGCCTCTGGAATAGCATCTAAGGAAACCTTCTGACAGGCTAAATAATTCCTACAGCTGGCTCTTCTGAACCAAAAAAAAGAGCAATAGCAGCATGGCATTCAGAGGGTAGATCCATACCAAGAAAGCTGTTACCACCAATTAAGCCAATTAAGCTGTCAGTAATGTTAAATTTGTAAGTAGGAAAGTAACTAAAGAGCACGGCCCAATCCACCTCTAAGGTGGGATAATAAGTCTGAAGTATTGATCTGAACAGATTGCTCTGAAGCATTAATGTGAGGATGCTGCAGTGCTGGCCTGGTCTTAAGCTCTAACAAACATTTATCTTTCTTCCCTCAAATCCTTCCTGCCACACAGCACCTGTTCTTGCTTGATTGTAATAGATCTCATGTAATTAATTAAGGAGGCATTAACCTGATATCATTCCAGTGCCAAGTGATGGCAGGCTTAGACCCTGGGGCAGAAGCTAAGGAATGATACTGTATTGGTGTACTGCTACAATACTGTGTCTGAATATGTTCAAAAGGGAACATTAATTCCCTACAAACTGTAAATATATAATCTGAATATACAGACTTGCCCTCTGCCTTCCTCCCTGCTCTCCTGAACCACATGCTACTGCAGCTCTGCCCTCTTTGTGGTTTTCAGAGTGAAGCTGGATCAAAGGGAATTGCTGGTATTTCATACAGTCAGCAGACCCCTGTCATCCTTCAGGTTTACACCTTTTTAAAATAAGTCTCATTTTCTCTGTTGAATTAAAACACAAATTTACAAAACAGATTTAAGAAGTCAGCAGTAGTGTATCCCTGCCTTGAATAAAAGCATTAAGTAGAACCAAGTGCTTGAAACAGAACTGCAGGCAATCACTCTGCTGAGTTCAAAAGGGCATGCTGCAGAAGTGGTAGATTGGAAGAGGAAACCCCTCTGCCCCGTGTGTGCAGACTGCATCCCACCACAGTAATGGACATCTCTCTTCACTGCCTCAGTTTCCTGCTGTACTGCTGGAGCTCAATGGGCTGCAAGGCTTTGGCACAGGAGATCCAGAAGCCTTAGGCTCAGAGCAATAGGCTCCAGTGGGGCAGAAGCCTGAGCAAAGACCAACAATACAAGTTCATCAACACCTTTCATGCTTTCCAGCCCCTTGAGCCTGGTTAATGCAAGTGCAGCGAGAGGACTTGGCTGAAAGAAGGCTTTAGAACCATAAAGGTTTAGGTGGCCATCTCTTTCTCAAAGTAAATAGAAGTTATCTAAGTCCAAATTCTAGTAAAATTCTGAATAATGGATTTATCTGCAATATAGCCATTGCAATGAAAATAAGCAATGCTATTATTGCTGTCCTAAATTTCCAAGAAATTAATTATGACTCCTTGTTACAGAAGGAGTGCAAGAGTCTTGATAAAACCATGTCAAGTTGGTTTGCAGCATGTCAAGCTGTGCATCAAGATATCGTAATGTTTTTCAATAAAAATTCAACATAACTTTCTTAATTTCTCTATTTTTTCTGTCTTCATCTATATGTCTCAGGCATTCTCTTTCTGCACATTTTTTGTTTTTCCAGCAAACCTCAAACCCCCACGTAGTCATAAGGAAATCCTTGAAAGTTCAGACTGTGGATAAAAAAGGCGTATTGTTCCATCACCTGCAATGAAAGATATATGTGGGAACCAGTGGAAATTACCTGCAAGCAAACTTTTCTTCATTTTCACATTTCTCTGCACATTCTTCATCACTATTTGCTCTATAAACTTGCTTCATTGGGTTGAGCAACCAAGCTCCCTCTGTTCTCACATAGCGGTCTAGGATGCTTCCTTGCACTAAAAGGAAAAAGAGAGAAAGGAGTGAAAATAGGAATGATTATTTGATTTATTTCAAACTCTCATGTTAAATTCTTTGTCACCTAGTCATGTGACATCATCATTTAATTACTGGAATAATTGGACAAAATATGGGTAAATCTAAAATGCCTTCCTGTTATGGCAAAAAGTAGCATCACTGAAAACCCAGTGAAAGGCAGGAGAGAGAAATGGCTTGAACAGTGATAACACAAACCTATGGGATAAAGTAATGGGAGCACAGAAGATGACTCAAGGAGCAAAAAAAAGTGAGGTGTTTCGGAAAGAAAATATTGGCCATGCATACTTTGGACAAAGTGGAGAAA
>VXBC01004932.1:346388-362865 GCA_013399945.1 Ploceus nigricollis | reverse complement strand
CCTAAGGGTTGGCAGTTACTTTAACAGTATGCATGGGAGAAAAGGATAGCTGCTGGAAAACAAAAGAGTAAGTGAAAAAGAGTCCAATGACATTTCCACTAGTTATTTCAAAACAAAAACACTGAGAAGAAATGAGTTTTGAGACAAAACATTAAACTAGGTTAAGACAATATCATAGGGATGCAAATAGGGATTTGACAATATCAAAGGGATTTCTTTTCCTCTCCACAAGGAAAAGAAAAACAAGTAAAGAATTCCTATTATGGTAAAGCTTCCATGCAAACTTAATTCTGTTCTGTTTTGACATTTTGCAACAATATTGTCATTATTAATACAACATTTGATTTTAGAAATATTGACGGGGTCAATAATTGATTTGGGTCATTAAAATATTTTTCCCCTTTTCTGTTATATTTACATGGCGGGGCATTACTTGTAGGGAAAATAAAAAGGAAAATATGCAATCAATAAAAAAGCAGTAAATTTTCATGCTACCATTTTCCCTATATCTAAGATGTTTTACAGTCTCAGAAAGATGTATTACTATCTTATTCTGAAATGCAAATATTTACTACCATTTGTTAAAGGATTTGCAAACAAAAGTATAATATTTCACATAAAAGCCCAAATTGTATACTTTTTTCCCTCATATAAAATTCCTATTTAATTGAGAAAGGTATTTGATTTTACAGATGCTGCTCTTATGCAAAAACAAAGCTTAGAAACTAGAATTTAAACCAAGATAAAAATTCTTAGCATTAAATAACAGGTATTTTTTATGCTGGGGCATGTCTCTAATATTTCCAGCTAAAATCTACCCATATATTTTCCTGTTACTTTTTCTTATATTTTAAAACTGCACATGTAAAATGTTAGTTTAATTTATTGTATCTTTATATATGTATTAGCACACTCATAACTGTATTTTTTACTACAACCACAACATATTGTGTGGTATTACAGATGCCTGCAAGAAGCTGTATGGTCTGAATCTCACAGTTCACTGGAGTTTAATGTTTTCAGGACAGAGAATATTCATATGTATGAAACCCATATAAATATATCTAAAGAGCCCAATTCAATTCTTGTGTATTCCAAAATTTTTGTACCATCTTCCAGAAAAATATCTTTCTGTACCAGAAATATTCCAGAAACTAACAGTGATCAGATTTGGTCTCCCTATCACATGAAATGAAAAATTCACTGTTAAGAATGTGGTTATGAAAAAGACTGAAACTGCAGTGCGTAGAACGAGCTTTCCTTTCCTGTATGATTCTGTTTTGCACAAGCATTAACAAACTTTAAAGCAATCAGAATAAGGATCACAGTAGCTGGCAATAACATAGGAAAAAAATCCCCAAACCTAAGATAAAAGCTTGCTGAAACCAGAGGGAGCCATGCCTTTGTACAAGCCTTTGAAAGGCTGCTTCCCAAGGGTGCCCCTGTCTCTGGCCATGGGAAACGTTTGCTGGGAGCCATTAGCTGCCCATGCAGACCCCAAGGCTGCTCCTTTTCTGGTGTCTCTAGTGAGCACAACCCTGGAGCAATGACAGCTCTCACTCTATTCAGCAGCAGCTCTTGCTGCCCAGCAAGCCCCAAATCCATCATCGTCCAGGGGAGCTGTGACGCAGGGATTTGGGGACCAACCTTCATCACATGGAGCTTGCAAGTGTCCAGCCGCAGTCTCACCTAGGCAAGCAGAAGGCAAAGGACTCTTACCTGAGCTGAGCAAGAAAAGAAAGAGAAAGGCAGCTTTGCTAATCCCCATTTTGGGCCAGCTTGGAGGGTGCTGGAAGTTGTGTGTGTCGTTGCTCAAAGTTTTATTGACTTGCACTGGAGTGAGGCAGCATCAAACAAACAAGGCAGGAGGATTAAGTTAATCATTCTCCCATGCTGCTCCCCCCTTGCCGTGGTGTGGCTGTTCAAACAACCTTGAATTGGATGGATTACCAAATCAGATTCAATCATTCCTACTGGATGCTATTAAATGCAAAGGCACTTTCTTGTTCTGCAGGATATGTTTTGTTCTCAAATGGTTAGGTCTTCCTCTACTAGAGAAAAGACAGAAATAATATTGCTGGAAAGCATGGGAAATCATGTGTTCAGGCAGGATCTCAATTTCTCTTGACATTAGAGTCCCAATAGTAAATTCAGCCATGCATACCTGTATTGATTTATAAGGAACAACTTCTATTTAATCTCATGGTAAGCATGATTATAAGAGTCACATATTAACTCTGTAAAATAGTTTAATTTTACTTCTTTATTCAAGAATTCATTTTCCGCTGTCTTGTTGACTTGGAGTTTTCTTTTTTTTCCTTCTATTTGGGAGTAGGACTTAATTTCATTTAAACTTTAGATTTAAGAAGATACTCTAAACCTTAAACATTAGGTTTAAGAATCACAGATAGCAATTTAGTGTTCTTCCTTACCAGACATTTAGCCTCACACTGCATGCACAAACTCATCCAGCGAGGGTGTCAGACTTTGTTCATCTGTGTGTTATCCTGATTTCAACATCAGCTCACTCTGCATTTCCCAAGCAGCCTTTACCTTGGAAAAGTTGCACTGCAGCACCATTTCATGGCTTCTCTTGCATGTTAACTCTCTGGTGTTGCTTCCAAACAACTTACTGAATCAAATGTGCTAGTGACTTACCAGAGGCAGGAGCAGGATGAATATTGGATGGGGAGAACAGACTTGAATGCACACTGCTGGATCATGCAATTCAGTCTTCTGCAATTGGAGGCCAAAAGTTTACAGAATCATGAATTGCTTCTAAAAACTAATGAGGCTGTCCACTTCTACGTCATCCTGCCTGCTTTAAGGAGAAGTTACACTGTATTGAGGGCTTGGGGTAAAGCTAGGAGTGCAGGAGTAAATATGTGAGAGAGGATAAGCATGAGAACCAGATTAACTTATATTTTACTGATTATGTGAAGAATTTAAAGCTGATCCTGCTTGTGGTCCTATGCTGTTTTTCTCCTGTTGGGTAGTATAATACAATGCTATTTGGTTGTTTTCTGTGCTTGAATCTGCTTTAATGCAACTTGTGAGCAACAGCAAAGCATGGGATATCTGTAGAGGCTTGGGATACCACTGATGTTAGTCCAGGGACACAATGCAGATGGGCCAAGGAGAGGAGCCAATTGGAGCTGGACTCAGCTCAGGGAAACATTTGAAGGGTGACAGGGAGAATGGGTTGGATATAATGCAATCACATGTGGGATCAGGCTTATCAGGTTTTAGGACCAGTTACTCATTGGGAAAGAAGGGTAGAACAAAGGAGCAGAACACCAATTAGGCTTTACCAGCAAGCAGGCTTTTGAGAGCTATTCAAGCCTGGTTTAGCTCCACATTTTTAACAATCTTTACCTCATTTTCAATTCTAGCTCCAGATCCTGGTTTGCATCTCTCCTGCTCTATACCCCCTGACTCCCTAGCTACAAACAGCATCTGCTCACCAATCCCTGTGCCTCCTTCCCATCAGATATTATCACATAGTGGGTCTTTTCTTTACTCCAATGCAAAATTGGTTTTCTGCTCAGCCCTGCCCTCTCCAGCACCTTTGGCACCTTCCCCATTTTTCTGTATCTCCGAGTTTTCCTGAGGTAGTCATTGGGTTACTGTGCACATCTGGCACATCTGGTGCACATCTGGCAGTAAAAGCCTAAGAAAAAAACCTGCATAAGTGGGTGAGTGCAGCTGTTTCTGCTGCATGGAGAGGTTTGAAAGGCTGTGAGTCTTAACTGAGTTTGTAAAACTCATCAATAAACACTATGTGTTAGAGATTTAAATCAGATTAGCTTTTCCTACTGGTTTTCAAAACCAAAGAAGATAATTGTGGTAGCCAAAGGTTTGTTAACACAAGTCCAGGATAGTTTGGGAAAATTTGCATGCATCAGGTCAGCAAACTCTTTTGCCAAGCTTTGCTCATGTTAAAAGTCTATATATACTCCTTCACAATCTATATTCCTTCCTTATAGTTGTTGCCAGTTTTAGGCTTGGCTCTGGTTCTTCTCTCAATCTCATTGTCTCAAATCCGATTAAAATGGACCTACATTGGTGTGAATGCTCTGAAGAAAGCAAAGAACACTCATATTGCCATTTCATTCAAAGATGGCAATGCAGATTTGAAGAAATCTTATTAATCTCTGTCTAAATGGATCTGATCCTGGAAAACTGGGCTTGACAATATTGTTAGCAATTGTTCCTGGTACAAAAACAGTCATTCTGTAAGTTTTGCACAAGAAAACAACAAAACAGAGGTGTCTTTCATCTGCCACACTGGCACTCCTCACCGTCGTCTTGTGACAAGGATGTGACTTGTCAAGGCATTAGGTTTGACAGGATCCTTGTAAACTGTTGATTTATCCTTTTGTGCCATTCCTTCTTTCCTCTTTCCCCTCACAGATGCACACAGTATCTAAATCTCTCTCCAGTTCTAATCTTGTGGTGTTTGTTCTCATTTATTTGATCACTGTGAGGATCACCCATAGGTGGAAGTTTATCAGATCTTATTTCAGAGTCAGGGTACACTGGTTAGCACAGTGGTTAAAATATAAACAACAGTAGGAGGCTTTTTAAATAGAAGTTGACCCTTGAAATTGAGTTTACTGTAAGTTCAGAAAAATACCCCCACAAAAGTAATTGCAAACAATGTCAGAACACAGAACACAATTTTTTGAAATAAATTCCCTTAAACATAAATTATCTAAATTTCAAAATCAGGAAACATCAGAAAACAGACACAGATATCACTTACTTGCTAAGAGGAAAGAATCAAAGGAAAGATTTCATTATCTTTAAATATATTCAAAGGAAGGGAAAATTTCAAAAGGCATCTCTAAGGTACTGCACATCCACAAGACTGGGATGAGCATGAAGTGAAGGAGTTCATGTATTTGCTTCAAGTAGTAAAGCCATGACATAGAGCCATGAGCAGCTGGGAAATAAGGAAGGTACTTTTACTTTCTTTTCAAACACCAACAGAAAAAGTAACAAAAGTAAGACTTACATAACCCTGATCCACAGAGCCAGAGGAAACTTTGGGCAGCAACCCCAGATGGATAATGTGGATGGCTTCTAACAGCAGGTGAACGTAAGGTAGGAAGGAGTTTGGGAGGAGGAAAGGTAGCCAAGTTAAAAATAAATTCTGTCCTTGCTCTGCACATGAAAGAACACAGAGGGTAGAAGATCTGGTAGATAAACTCATCTCTGTGATTTCTGGCCACAGATGTTAATGGATCCAAGGTAAGGAAAACAACAACAAGGAGATACAGAGAGGATGTTTTTCCAGTAGTGAAAGCTTCTGTCTCTAAAATGTTCGTTTGTTCTGGCTGCTGCCAAATGTAAGAAACCAGAAGAATAAAGTCAGACAAATGAGAAGCTAGAAGTGAGCCAACTCAGTGTCACCTTTATAGCAGAAAGATCTAAAGAATTAATTAGTGAGGTTTCTGTATTGCTGAAAAAGTATCTGGAAATACGGGGACTGTGCAAATACCTTTAACAGAGGCGTGGAGAGCATTAAAGCCACAGAGAATCTGACAGCCAGCACTTAGCACATGGTGTGCTACAAGTCTCTGCACACGAGGGACAACTGCATCATGCTGCTGCCAGACAAGAGGGTAAAGTCATTCTTCATTTCCTAGATAGAGAACATCAGAGAAACCACAGCTAAGCTAAAGAATTACGGACAGCAGAGGGATTGTGCAGTTCTAACAGCAGGTTGAGCATCCCAGCCTGTAACATCCAGCACTAGCACTGCTTTGGAAAGTGGTTCAGGAAAACTGCTGTGGTGATCTGCTGTAGCCTGCTCCACGTTTCTCACAGGAGCCGCACATATCCTGAACCCAAACTTGTCCTTCCTTGATTTTGTTACTCTTCTGCTGTACTTCTCTCACCACCCTGCCTAAAGAGTGCTACCCACTCTTTACATGTGGGGCTGCAAAACACAGACAGAGAAGCAGCACGTAATAGGGCCTGAAATGCAACCCATATGTCTGATTTTCTTTTTAGTTCTGCTCTTCTTGGAAGAGTCTGTAAGAAAGTGAGAATCTTTTTGTTTTCAGGCTCCTCAAAGACTGGTGCACGCCAGGTCATTGCTGCAGTTCTTTGTGTTTAGCAGGAGAGCAGTTCCTGTCTCTGCTGCTCCAAGTCACAGGACTCAGCTGTGAGCTGTGCTCTGGAGCCCATGCAGAGGGAGGGTTGTTGAACTCTTATCAGTCCTTCCTCTGACACCTCATGGTGCAACTTAACCCATTCACCACTCTGTTCAAAATGTTTAGAGTCGCTGGGGAGTCCTTGGATGAGGGTAAGGGCAATTTGGCAGCAGAATGTGGAAGAGACAATGAAGAAAAGAAGCATAATGATTATCCCACTTCTGCTTAGAAAAGCAGACAACAGACTATGTGGGGAAATTTTGCATTTTACCCAACAGCTGTCCAAGTGCTTCCAAAGACCCTCGCAAATGCCTGCTATTTTTAAGGTGCTGTTCTGGTCTTTTTCTACACACTTAGGCAGTTTTATACAATGATCAGTGCTGCAGTGTTTTGCTAACTGATGGTTCCAGTTAGTGATGAAATCAACTGTCTAGAAACGTCATTGAAATAAGATGAATGTTTATAGTTCTATACTTCTCTGACAGTTTCAGAAAAGAGGGACTAGCCACCTCCATTTTCCACACAAAGTGTATATTGAAATTTCCAAGTGCATTTTCTGCTTGTCACTTACATATAGGTTTATTTCCACGCTTATTCTTGGGTCATTAACTTGCATAAGGGAGAGATGTTCTAACCAGTTTAATCTTATTGAATGTAAGTGTTAAAAGGGTAAGGCAAAAAATGATGTGAATGTTCCATTCAGGGCTGTTTGGAATGGGATCAGCTCAAGACACTTGAGTCACAGAGATTTTCAACAATATGTCAGCAAGGTGAGAATATTACCTTCAGGTTTAGTTTAATATTTTGATAAATTGCATGTGTGTGTGTGGGCATGCATATGTGTGTGTGTTTATGTGTGTGAATATAACCTATTATAACATCTTTGTTTACAAAGAGTTAATAATAGTGTTAATGGCAGTTCCAGTTTAATAGATTATGTATAAAAATCCTCTATTCTTTAATACCTTTTATGTCCCTATGCAAAAAGACCTTGTCATTATATTCCACAGCCTGCATTTGCTGAGGAAAACATTGGAAAAACTGCTGGGTTCTTTTTTTTCTGACTCTCATGTAAACTCCCAAGTTGAGATCAGGAAATTTTGCATTAGAAATCATGGAAAATTTGATGACCAGGTTTATAATTTGCTCCTATTATAGTTTAATTCAAAGTAAATTTCTGAAAGATATGCCATTTACATGTGCTGTGTGTCCCAAAGACTGTACCATACTGTGTTCTATTTTTGGCATAGAAAGAGCAGAAATATGAGTCATCACAAACAGTGGGGTGGAAGGTGGATGAAAGTGGAGTAAAAATTTAAACAGATGATGCTGTCAGCAACTGGATTATCTTAACAACTTTTTCCAAACTTGTTTTTCAAACTTTGCAAGACCTTCCCTAGTTACAAACTACCCATTAGTCTTCTGACATCTTATGTAAGATACCTTCTTGAAAAAAATGCTTTTCTAGCACTCAGAAAACTTTGAAGTGTTGCAGTTGTCTACAGGGTTAAGATACAGGAAAACAAAAAAATCTAGGGGAACTACATTTGAAAACATGACAGAATAAGGACATACAGATCACCAAAGCAGAGCCAGGCAGATGAAATGAGAAGGATAGTACTTGTGTGCCAAGGATGCAGAGTCCCATCTGATGACAAAGTGCTGTAGGGTCCAAATTCCTACATTCTGTGACGATATATTGACACAGTCCTAGTATTCAACTGGAAATATGAAAAAAAAATTTTATTCTTTAGGCACATCAAAGACTGGAAAATGCAGGAAATCTTGCCAGAAGTATCACCTGAATAGGTGCCTGAATTAGAACAGATGGTTGACAGTAAATCAAGAATTCCCAGGCTGCTAAAGAACAGATAAAACTGCAACCATTTTCTCAGCTGGAGAAAATAATGCAAGATATCCAGACTATATTCTCACAAAAGCCAAAAAAATATCCCAAGTCACAAAATGACACACAGAAAAGACTCAAATAACTGTGGAATCAAGTCAAAGAAGATTCACAGAATATTGCCAAGTGAAGGCCTGACAGTTTTAGCTCCTGAGAGCATCCTATAGCAAGAGGATGGGCTGTTAATGAGTCACACAGATTTCTCGGCGAGAAACCTGATTTCCAAATATGATGTTTAATAACATGAAAATTGTTATTCTGACAGTCACCGCAAATCTAACCAAAGTGCACTGAGCTACAGTGACAAAAGTGTCCAAGAAGAGTAGCCTTTTTAAAACTTTAAAATCAAGAACAATAGCCTTTGGTTTACATGAAACAGCAGCAGCAGTTCAGTGACACAAGGCTATTGGGTTCCATGGGGAGTTCACTGCACGTCCGTCCTGCTGCGATCTGTGCCCTACAGGCAGACTGTGCAAAGCCTCTGCAGGCAACAGCATCACCTAGGGGGGGCAGATCCCCAGCAGGCACAGTTCAGCATCTGCTAGCAAAAGACAGCATCAAATACCAGAAATTTCCATTAGATGGTGCCCACGGGACCTGCAGAATGTCTCACAGGAACCAAAAGAAACAGGAACTGTGGGAATCCAGGGCATCCCTCTGGTTGCCCTGGAAGGTCTGGGACCCTGGCAGGGGGTCAGGAACCTCCCTGTACAGAGGCCTGAGAGACACAGTCTCTGATCCCTGTCCATGGGAAAGAGTCTTCAATCTTACAACATGAATTACAAGCCCTGAGTATCTGATATAAGTAGTAATTAGTGAGGCATGTGTGCAAATGTAGAATTTAAGAGATTTTAGATAAGGGATTTGGGGGGCAAGATGGAGGAAATTGGGCGTGCCTTGTCCTTTTTCTTCTTCTTTAAGCCCTCCATGTCCCACTGTAGTGTTGGCACTTTTCTGTTGGATTAGACTGGGGACACACTGTTCAGCATAGGTGATAGATATTGGCACGTTATTGTAAACGTAGTACACGTAACTCTTAGTATATAAAGTTTGTAACATCCCCCAGAGGGCACAGCCCCTCATGCCATCCTGCAAGACAGATCTGCTGCAGGTCAGAGAGAACATGTTATAGATAAACAAGAATAAACAACCTTGAAAACCAGCACAGACAGATTACGACTTCTTCTTTGGCACGGGGCTGAAAGACAGAGACATTCTACAGTTTCGGAATCACTTAAATATCGCAGATTCCGACAAGGAACAATTTTTGGGCCTGGCCAGATATTACAGAGAATTGGTGCCAATGTTTTCTTAAAGAACAGCACTTCTGGCAGAGCTTTCACAGCCAACAGTACATGGGGGATAGAAAGCAAGTGCCAGATGGCAGCAAGCCTTGTGTGTGCTCTGGGAAATGGTGTGCTCAACAGGTTCTGAAAGCATCCAAATTTACTGAGCATGAAGCTTAAGAAAAGCCCTTGGGGCTGTAGTACAGCAGGAGAACTAGGCAGAGACACACTGAGTACTATGCCTGAGCAAGGGGAGCTGGTTTGGAGTTCACATTTCAGGTTTTCCTCTGACCTTGTCCCACTGGTTGATTAGTGAGGGAAAAGGTAACAGCAGGCTGCAGAGGTGGCTGTAAGCTAAAGCATGGTCCCCTGTACCAGCCTGTTCAGATGATCACACAGGAGAAGGTGGAGGAGAGCCACCACCATTTCCAGCCTCCCTGGGTGCAAGTACAGGGATCTGTGGTACTGTCAGAAACTCCACACTAAGGGCCGCACGCTTGGAAAAGGTAGCCTGTTCTTATGGCCATGGTAGGGATACAGAACTAAGGGCAGACTGAATGGGAGAGCAGGAGCTTGGAGATGGGAACAATATTCAGGACTTGGAAGGAATCCAAGGAAAAGGTGCTGTCAAGGAAGACTGTTATAGAAGAGCTATTCAAACAAAAGAAATTGATAAATGGGTCAGAATGGAAGCCATAGATCATTGATGAAGATTATTAAAGAGTAAGCAGAGAGTCTGCAAATATTTTAATTTTTTAGCTGTAGCTTTTTAAAAAATCCCAAAATGAGTTTTTGCAGAGGGTTCTTCATGGCAATAATAAAATACCTACATACTAGACAGAGATTTACCATATACTTTATATCACGTGTTCAACAGAAAGACTTAAAAAATATAGATATCCTTGTTCAGATTTAGAGATCCATTTCTATTGGGCAGGTGTACATTTTTTTCATATGTAGGTCAATACATCTTCTGTTTGGAAGTGGTATGTTTTTAAATGATACACAGAAAACTAGAACAACAGCTAAAAATTCTGGAATTAGCTTTGGTTACTGACTGGGAGTCTAGGGGTCAGATGTGTTTCTGTTGATTTTTGTTTCTGCTGGAACATGCCCCACTCAATTTCCTTTGGTCACTGCCGTACTGCCTGAAGTATCCCAGACTTTCCTGACACTTCCAGTAGCAATCCTTTTCCGCTGTTCTGGGCACCATCCAGGCCCGATTCCATGGCTCTGGGAGGCTTGACTAACCTNACACAGAAAACTAGAACAACAGCTAAAAATTCTGGAATTAGCTTTGGTTACTGACTGGGAGTCTAGGGGTCAGATGTGTTTCTGTTGATTTTTGTTTCTGCTGGAACATCTCCCCACTCAATTTCCTTTGGTCACTGCAGTACTGCCTGAAGTATCTCAGACTTTCCTGACACTTCCAGTGGTAATCCAGTTCCATTGCTCTGGGCGCCATCCAGGCCCGATTCCATGGCTCTGGGAGGCTTGACTAACCTGTGGGTGCTTCTTCCTCCATTTCCCTGCAGGAGAGTTAGCCTAGATTTACATCGATTTGAACTCTTTCAAACTTAAGGTGTTTTCCAGACAAGCAAGATTTTGTGAAACCAAGGCTGAATTTTCCCAAAATACAGTTTATTTAGATGTGGGATTCTGTCTCTGCTCCCCCTCCATGCTGATTTTGTGACCAAGCTGCATGACATAGCAGGACTCTTTTTCCCACTGCTTAAATGCAAAAATGGTGTGTCCATTTTCCCATAGTAATAGACTTCAGAAGAAATCAAGCCTGTAGCATTTTTTTTTGGCTGTGATCACCGGAAGATAGGAAGTAGCTGCCACCATGTGGCAAGCTGAACAAAAAAAAAAAAAAAAAAAAAAAGGAAAAATTGCCAGTAAGAGAGAAGAAAAAAGTGAGAGAAAAGCCAATAATTACTGTCTATGCTAGAGAAAAGCACTTCTTAATAATGCTGATGATTTAAACTAATATTAGAGTGACTATTCTTATATTTATTTTCATAACATCAATTTTGTCGCTAAATGACATGAGAAGGGGAAGAAAGTACAGCAACCTCCGTAAGACTTATGGTGAAACTCAGAGGCAGGAAGAGGTTTTTGTGGTTTTTTTTTTTTTTTGGTTTTTTTTTTTTTTTTTTTTTTTGTTTTTTTTTGTATTCTATAGATGCACATACAAAGAAGAATTCTTGTCTTTGTTTTACAGGTGGAATATTAAAAAGGTGGGTCTGGCAAATGGGGTGGGAAGGGCATCCCTTGCATATAGCTCAGCAAGGCCAAGTGTGCTTGTGGGAGTTGGGACTGAATGAGGACAGATACCAGCATCACTGCTGGAAGCTGCAGGGATGAGGAATTGCCTCCTGCTGCAGCAAAGGCCAGGGTATTCTCAACCCTCAGCACAGGTGGAGTGAGAGTTGGGCACCAGGACACCACTGGGTTGATTTTTGATGCTAGACTGTGAACAAGATTTGTGAACACCATATTTGCAACAGAACTATTAAAGTATTTCCCAAGTTAAAAAATGGCCACTTGTTTGCTGACAATCGTGATTCTCACTCAATACTTCAGTGGAAGCAGGGAAAGAAATGAACCTTAATAAAATATTGAACAATAAAATATCTCAGAGACATAAACAATAATGTTTAAAAAGATAGGCTTGAAGACTTTAAACAAAGAGTTATAAGAACATGTCAAAGAATTACAAACTAAAGTCCCCAAACGGACTTGATTAAAAAACCAAGCCTTTAGAAGAAAGGAGATCTGAGCAATCACATCAACAACTACATTCTGAAACAAAACAAGTACATTTCAAAGAATAAAAACCTTTCTGAAAAAAAAAGACTTTGGAAATTAGTCTACAAATAAAATACTGTTAACCACAGGATACGACAGGGATATTCAGGAGATGTGTTACTCTTTATTAAAGCTTACTGTATAGCTAATAAACAGCACAAAAGGAAAATAATTAAAACATATGCAAAGATGCACGGACCATACAAGGGGAACAACTGTATTTTGAAAAGTTAAAAAGCAACAATGCTGCACTTAGTTACAGACAAATTCTAGCTCCAATATCCAACACCTCCAGAACACCTCACAAAAATTAGACTTAATGATGTGCTGTTACACTGCCATCCTGTGGCAAAGTACCTGAAGTTTTCTGAGAACACAAGGGTTTTCCAAATGATAACCTGCTTTAAAAAAGACTTGGCATTCTTGTTCTGAGGACAGGAAAACACCAGTAGAGATTTAGCTGTACCTGAGGAGATGTTGCTCAAGAAACACTAATACAGAAAACACAATAAAATTTGTCTTCAGAGGGTTCGTGACCTCATTGTCTGGACACACAATTCGAACCTGTGGCTTCTGACACCTAGTTTTCTGGCAGTGAAATAAAATGTGCTTACCTTCTTTTCCTCGTGTTGCAAAGCAAGTAGACATTCTAGTACGTTAAACATATTGAAACACGAGGGACTGTTCATGTGACTCTCCTAATAACTTCAGCCAATTTACAATGAAAAATAAAATTACTTATTAAAAATTTAGAAGTGTTACATTCCTTGTTAATACCAGATCCCTAGGATTGTGCCACTTCATAATTCCAGCCTTGCTTCAAGGCTCTGCATTAATATGATGACTAAGACTTGATTTCCTTAAAGCATTTTAAAGTCTTAAACTGAAAACATGTTCAAAAAAGAAAGAAGAAACTAGGTTTTTTTAAATGTTTTGCTGAATTTTAATGTAAGATTTTTTTTGCTTTTGGCCTATAAATAAAAACTGTAGTAGACTGTGAAAAAACTTTTCTGTATTACAGAATTTTAGCTTTGGGAGAACTGCCACCCACAAGAAGATAATACACAACAAAGATAAAATCTGTGGTCATAATCGGTCTTCTACCTATACTGGAGAGAACTTTGAGACGGTAAATGTGGCTCAACAAAGTCAGTGAGGATAAAGAACATTCTTAAACTCTCTTCTGAGAAAGGACTGCTTACTTGCCCCCATGAACTAAAGGCACCCACTTCAGGACTAGAAGACAAGTCGCGGACTGAATTAACAGCGAAATCTTTTCAGTTCAAAGACTTGCAGATCTCTGAGAAGCAGCCACAGAAATTCAGATTGCCAAATAAACATGTACAGGCATTTCTACGGCCAATATTGGGGCACACCAACTTTCCAGCATAGTTAGTCCTTATGACTTGCATTCAAAGCACTAGAAATTCAGCATGCAAGATGCAATCATCTCAGGATGCAGAACATCTTGCACAATTGTTCTCTAATTATTAAAGAAATTGATTATTGACTTTAACGTTTTGACGAATTTTAATGTAAGACAATATAATATATGTGCATTTAACATATGTACATTTCTTCTTTCAGTTGCCCCAACTCAAGCTTCACCTAATGTCAAATCAGATCGTTTGCTCAGAATACCAAATAGCAGAAACCCGATTATATTTTGCTATCAAGAGAAAATAACCCACTGATCAGTTAAACAGTTAACTTCTGCCAAAATATCACTGCACTTTTAGCACCGTCTGAGTTATCCAACGCCAGATCTTGTTTCTATTTTGTGCGCTCGAGTGACACCTGCAGGCTGTCCCTGCATGTGACAGATTTTACCTTCTGTTGAAAGTTAGGCTCTGACAAGAACCTTGGTCCGTTCTTCATCATCCTGGAATTCCTGCGAGATTTTCAGAATGCATCTGGTATCTACAAACTGCTCACCTGTAACCCACAATATGCCACCTTAGTTCCTGTCCCTTTCTAATTCCCACACATCCCAAGTGTAAGATAACGGAAAGCTTTTTCTGTACAAGCCTCTGCAACCGAAATATCAGGTGAACACAGGGAGCACATGCTTTTGAAGCCATTGAAAAACTCCATGCATACGTGTTGCATTTTTTTCAAAAGTCTTGGTTTTCTGCTCCTAGCCGAATAGGAATTGCACACTTGTCTCTGCTTACGAACAGGATGTGTTGTGTTTGGAATATGCTTTCTTTTCTTTGGTCTGTTCCACAGGCCATCAAAGTACAGACAAAACTCATCCTGTTATTTTGGAGGCTGTACAGGTTCCCCTGCATTCTTTAGGTGCTGCTCCTGACTTGCATTGCTTTTGCAATAATGAGCAAAGTCCAAATATTTTTTTAAAAATTTCACGGTCAGGAAATGGAAAAAAAAATATTTGTGACACTGACACAGGAATACACATTGCAACATCTTTAGCTGTAATGAAAGTGAGATTAGCAGCCTCAGGAACTGCTTAATATCAGCAGGTCATGTTTTGCACTATGCAAAGTACATCAGAAGAACTGTAAGATGTAGGACCTCGTAAGAAGTAACATGAGATGAAAAAGCCTTCTTCACATCAGCATGTCAATCCTTGGCTTACAGCAGCTTTCTATATGGAACATTCTTAACTCCAGAATAGTGATTTTTAACTAGTCCAGGGTGAAAGGAACAAATTTAACATAGACTTGTTTTATCTATTATTTATGAGTAAGAACTGCAGTATTGTCATCTGTCTCTACCCCCCAAAATATCCAACTAAACAAGTCAGCTAAAGAGGTCAGATTTATTCTCCCCTGACACGGAAAATGGCCCTGACCACTACTTGCTTATAGATCTCAGACGGCACAAATACCTCATGTTTGTCAAATGTGTAATGGTCACAGAAATCTTAAAGACATTCTTTTGAAACAAGTATTCCTGGAAACTTGGCACAAGCTTTTGGTAGTAATAGAAAACCTGCTGATGTCTTGTGCCAGGCTTATTTAGAAGGCTTTACAGCCTATTACTGCTGGTCAAATTAGACAATATCAAATCTGCTTTCCATGTCAATGATTAAAAATTACTGGTTTTGAGTTTGCCATAACTGAGCTTCTCAGCTGCCAGGAAGTTAGTAAGGAAGGAATATCTGGATTTCTGGTCCAATCTCTTGTTCAATGCAAGGCCAACCTGAAAGTGAGACCAGGCTGTTCAAGGCCATTATTTCATGGACTTTGGGGCACTACGAAGGACAGAGAGACAAAAGAATGGAGATACGTTAAGGATAAAGGGAAGCACACGAATGCTGAGGAGTTGGTTTTAGTTTGTGTTATGCCAAGGCAACCCAGGACACCTGCCTAACAAAACCAGAAATATCCCTACCTATCAGCTGAGTGCATGCAAGCATTTGAGAAAGCAGAGGACAGGCAAATACAAGAAGAGATAGTAGTGACTGTCACTAACAACACATAAGGAAGGAACAGGGAAGCCAGGTTTCAGAAGGTGCATGCTTTTGGAAGCCAGGGTAATTCATTGACAGAATTTGAGGGATGCAATGCTTGGGAACTATGTCACAAGCTCAGGATCACAAGCATTTGCTCACCTCTAGTTTCTGCAAATTGCTGTCAACTGAAGGCTAATTTTACCCAACTTTACTTCTGAAAAAAACTAACCACGTTCATCAAAAAACTTGCCCTGATTTCTCAAACCTTCCAGTGCATGAGGAACCTCTGACATCTACAGTTTTAATCAATTTTCACACAGAAGAAATGAATATACAGGTTTACAAAGACAAATATGCTTAAGTTTATTAGGTAATTATCCCTAAGAGGGGAAAAAAAATCCCCCAAAACCACTGCTTAAATGAACTATTAAATCAGGCAACAAATAAAAGTTTCTCCAGTATGTGCATAGCTCGAGGACATCCATTTGTGCTGCTATTTGCAGAAAGCCCGTGCGCATTCCAAGCACTTGTCACTTGCCATCTTGAGCCCTCCTGAGCCCATTACCCAGGGGCTTTATTCTTCCGCAAGCTACTTTTGTTAGTCTGAACTCTGAGAGCTAATATGTACTTTCACACTTTTTTTTTTTTTCAATGGATCATGAAGTACCCGTGGGAGGGCTCCCGTTTCTAATGCTTTTCACCGTTTTTTGTTTGGTTGGTTTTATTTTGTTTTGGTTTGTTTTTTTCCTTTCCCCGCGCTTCCCGGCGCGCGCCGTCTCCTTGGCAGCCGGGATTGTTTTGGGCGGAACCACCGGCGCGGCGCTGCGGAGGGGGGAGCGAGGCCAAGGAAGAGCCCACTGGCGGAGGGAAGGGGGGAGGCGGGGCGGCCGCAGCA
>VXBC01004932.1:302594-346373 GCA_013399945.1 Ploceus nigricollis | reverse complement strand
GGGACCGGCGGCCTAGGGCGACCTGCGCGCCGTCGCTGTCGGGTCCCGGCGCGGTGGCACGGGGCAGTGCCGCGGGAAGCCCTAATCCCCAGATTGGTTTTGTTTCGCCGCCCCGCCACCCCCCCGACCCCCGCTTTTCACGAGCCCTGTAGTTCAGTGGGGTGACATGCGTGGGCAGTTGCAGTGAACATGCAGCGCTTCTCCATCCCTGACGCCTTGGGCTCCGAAGCGGGGATGCCTGCCTCGCATGCGGAACGCGCATCTGGATGCGCACCACATCCTCGTTGAATAATTCCGTCGGTTAGTCCAGTTATGGTGTGGGGTCAGAATGTCCCTTTATATCTTTTAAATCTCCCACTATTCTTCCAGGCAAAGCAGAATGTCACATTGGAAATTAAAATACTTAAGGTGGTCTCTTGCTGAGAACACTTTTTCATAATTAGCACCTAAGATAAAGGAGAAACTTTTCCTTACATAGAACTGAAGTCAGTAATTTTGTCATCAGAGTCTGTTTGCAACTTTCTCTGCACTAAAGGTGCCAAATTTCTGGGGTAAAAACCCCAACCTAACAGTTCCTATGAAGCAAAAACGTCTTGATATGTTACTACTAGAAAACCACGGGTAGCACCAGCTTTTTAAAACATCTTTTTTTATTAGTATGAGTGTAAGGTTTTTACAGGCACATCTGAACTGGTAGAAAACTGCTGCACTTTTACTAGGTTTTAGATGGGTGTTTATTTCATCTGTCAGTTTTCTGGACTTAAATACGGAATTTTCATTAATAAAACGAGATTGGTTTTTGATGTCAGATTTTTCAATAGTGAAGAGGAACAGATTCATCTCAGTGTAATTTTGCTGTATAATTCTGAGCTGAAGCTCTTTCATGTCTCAGAGTAATGATCCCTATATGTAGCTTAATTAGATGCCCACTAGTAAAATGCAAGATTTCCCTCTATGATCTAAAAGATGAGAAATAAACAAGGCCTGATGTTCTACTTGTTTTTCAGCCACTGAAGTTTATGCTCACTTATTGCGACAAAAGAAAATGAGGAATTTTGTTCAGGAAAATCCTAAGTGTGCAGTTATATTTTGTCAGCTCAGTTGCCTAAATGGTTATAATTGGGTGGGAAATTTTTCACTTCCCATTGCGTTGTGCAAATTCTGTATGTTATGCTCACTGTAGTGTGGGTTTGATTTATATTTTTTATTAGTGGTCAGTAAAAGTGGGTTTTGTGTATGGTGACCCTCGTGGCATGTTCAGCATAGAATCCCTCTACTACAGATGTAGAATATAGCAACTCAATGAGTATTGTAAAGTACTGTGAAAAGAGCAAGAGTTTAATGTAGAATCACTTTATAAATACAAATAGAATATTGGAGAAGAGCAAACTAGGTTATTTTCAGGAAAGTATACTAGTTGGAAGTTTAGGCTTTCTGAATTTGTTTTGCTGTTTATTCCTGCTGGCTAGACGATGTCACTTTCCAGGTATATGTTTTGTCGGTCTTGGATTGTCTTATATTTATTTACATGGAATAGATCCAATCTGATCAGGCAAAAATGCGTTTTACAAAATTCATGATAATTGAGCTTACTCAGACTGGGGCATGATGGTTGCTGAACTTTGATATAGAATTAAATCTCTCCTATTCTAAGGTGAGATTACACTAAGTAAACAGCCTTGTTCTTATCCTTGTTGATTAATGATCTATATTTACACAAGCCTGATAGTTGCTTTAATGCAGCATGTCAAAGACCATGAAGCTCGACATTGGAAATGCCTATTAAACAATAGCACTGTCGTTAGGGGACTTTATCTCCTAGTTTTATTGCCACAACAGGGTAGACACTGAACAAATGAACAAACAGTGATGCACTCATTGGTGAATTTTGCTAATTCTTCATTTTAGAGAGTGCTTGTAGATGCGAGGCGACCCTAGCCTTTGGTAAGATGCTTGTTCCATTATAATAAAAAATAACTGTGAAACTAATATTTTAACCAACCTATAGGTTGGTTGGGTTTTTTGGTGGACTGATTTATTTAACCTTTGACCAGAAACTTATTTCTGTACTTAGAATAGGTATGCACTTATTTCATTTTGCTTTTGTGTACTATATTGTCTCTCATATTTTTGCTTTAATTTTAAGAGCCCTTCAGTATTTCATTTCTTGTTTCTAATTAGTTTTTGAGGGCTTGTTGAAATCATTCAGCTAATTATAAGATACTTTTCCATGTTTCTGTGGTCCTCAGTCAGTGATTAAAGTGATAGAATCTGCTGTATTTTTTGAATTTATTTAGTTTTCTACTCGTCTAAATTATGTGCTTTTTAACCAATTGTGAATTGACTGCTTGGAAAGCAGCACTTAGTAACTATAGTACTTTTAAAATGCCCATTAGGTTTAACCAAGTATAAATTACAAAAACAGTTTTATTTTTCAATGGTATTTCCTCTTTTCATTTATTGTAAGAAGTGTTATTTTTAACACTTACTGGTTTAGTTGTGACAGTAAAGCTTTGCTGTCAGGAGTCAGAACATAACATGTTTTAGATAGTGAAAATATTGCAACCTCATCAGTATAATTTCAGGCATAGTTTAGGTGAGTGTTAGGTGGCTTGGACCAAAATGGTGTGAGAATAATGCAGCCACACATCCTGGCAGTGTTTAACGCTATGTCTTAATTTCTTAGGATCAGTGTAGTCTGGGTGTGCAGTGAATGTGAGTTACTGGTGTCTCACAGGGGCTGTTACCTAGGGAGAACTTGGAGCTCTTACCTGGTGGGCTGTGGGGGACATAGGTACCAGAGTTCCCTGCATGGAAGGCTGAGTGAAACATCACACCTTCATAGGAACCTACACTTCATTAGTTCTGCTGTTTACAAAACAGCTCTTTGTATTAAAGTTTTTTGTAGAACAGTATGAATTTTCTTGATGAAAAGATAAACCTGTGTGATATTTTTATTTGCCTTCAAGCTTTGTTTGGATTGCATTTGCAGGCTTTTTTCCACAACCAGGAGGGCCTAACAATTTTTTTTCTTTAGAGAAATGAGTTTCATGTAGTTGCCTGTCTGCTGTATAAAAATACAAATGCTTTATATAAACATAAATATTTAGAGATCTGTAATAAAGTTAGATTTGCTGGCAGATACACCTTCATATTGAAAACTATCAGCTGGCTTTCTCAACGATGCTGTCAGGAGAGGAATCTGATTAGAATGGCTTCAACATAAATGGTTTCATGGGTCATTATTATTTAAATAAACTGTTGGGTTTTTTAGAAGGCTGGAGGGCTACAGTCCTGAACTATTTGGCTACCACCCAGAAATAGCCAAATAGCTAATTAAATTACTGTAATGTTGTTTTTTATTTACTGTCAAGTAATAGGTATCAGAGCTGGGATTCGATAGTAGAAAATTTCTGATAATTTAGACAAATAGGAAAATACTTATTTCTAAATAAAACATAGTCATCCCTAATACTAATTAGCTCAGATTTAATTATTAACTTGAAGTCTATGGACCACTTATGTTAATGACAGTTGTTAAATACTTTAAGTAGAATGGTGAATTCTGAGGAAGAAGCAGCTGTTGTGTTGAGCCACTTCTAACTGAGGACTGAAAATGCGAGCAGGTAAGGATACTTTGTGTTTGATTTCCTGTACATATTTTATAGTTAGAACTAGGTGCAAATGATACAAGTTATTTCTATCCTATATAAGTCCTTAATGCTCCATTGTCACCTTTTTGAGTTCATGATTATAGCTGATTTTCAAAGTGGCATTATTTTTTTATTTTAAATTCAGGGGCTTTTACAAAAAGTTGTAATGACAGTGGTAAATATGCTGTACCTGAAGATTCAACAGCCATTTTTCAGTGGTGTTCCAGGTTGCATTTTGAATTCTTAGTTACAAATGAAGCATTACCTGAGGGGAACTAGAACACCTACTGCTTGAAGGGTTGAAATGCTGCTGATGGCAGTATCATGATTCACAGAAAGGCAAAAGTGCCAGCTCCTGGCTCTTACAGGTCTGTCTCAGGGTGGTGCTGCTCTGGTTTTCAGACCCAGTAAGAACCCAGAGTGGCTGCTTCTCCTGGAAGACAGTGTGTCACCTCTGCTCATAAACAGGGAGGGCTGTAATCTGTCTTCTGCTTTGGCTAGCCCACGTTTTGTGCTGATCCTGATGCATGCGCTCTTCAAAATGTGCTTTCTTCAGGAGACAGGATAGATGGTGCTGACTTCAGCAACAAGTGAAAGACTGGTGTGTGTGTCTGTGCAAAGCTGCTGAGTTATCCTTGTATGGGTTATGTTGCCAGTGGAAATTCTTAACTGAATACAAAGTGAATTTCCTGGTAAACTTTCCCTGATAAATAATTCTCATCCTTTGCAATTTTAGAGCATGATTATTCACTTTTTTTAGCAAAGGTGATTAAGGAGATAGCAAATCATACTCTTGATTTCTTTTTGCAGTTGAAAGTGAGGCAAAGGCAAAAACCAAAGTCCGCTTTGAGGAAATCTTCAGACGCCATGCTGGCCTAGCAGACACAAAGAAATCAAAGAAAAAGAAGTTTGACTCTCAAGAGAGTATTGTGGTGAGTTGCAACACATGCAGGCTTTGTTTGGTTGCCTTCCTTAACAGAGAAAAGATCAGGAAAATATATTGCAGAAAGGAGATGTAAGCGTTAAAAAAAATGAAGTATAAAGTATGTTTCTTCATGTACCCCTTGGTTTTGGTGTGGGTTTTATTTTCTTCTTTGTGTACCAGCAAAGCATCCTTGTAACTTGGAGGTATGCCAAAATGATCTTGACTATAATAGTGGTGAAAAGAAAGTGTCACATGCAGGCATGCACTTGTTTAATGTCCACCAGTACTTGTTTTTCCATACCCCTTTTTCACAAAATTTTTCAAATTCAGTACTGACTTTACTGGGAGTTAATGAGATGTTTGAGGGCTAGTAGAATTACATTTGTGAAAGTATTTAATTTTGAGAGTACTACATTTGTGTAATACAGGTATATCTGTCTAATACAGCTGTGAATTGAAAACTGATGAGAAAATACAATAATATTAGAGATAATAATTAATGATTCCATTTTCTACTTTTTAAAATCTCAGTAATCAGTGAATTTCTGCATGTGCTGAGCTTTGTGTCTTGAGTAGTTCCTTGTTCACATGTCAACTTTTTCTAAAAGATTTTGACCTTAGCTGGTGACTTGCAGATTAGGAAGGATTCTATCACCCCGACTTTATAGTTAGATGACATTTTTGTTTGTGGCATATCTATCTCTGAAGGAGCCTCAGAAATCCCTCCAAGTTATGGATCATATTGTAGTCTTTTTCCTGAAGAGGAGAATAAAAGTTCAATATGAACTTCTATATATACCTGATTATTGACTTAGAAGATTTGGAATTTGGAAAGAAAGTAAATTGTTTAGAAGACAAATGTTCTGGTTTTTTATTTTCCTCCTAATAGGTTTTATATTTTTAGTCTTTTTTTCTTACAATCATGTCCATATCAGATTCTGGAAATGAATGTTCCTTCATTAATACTCATTTAAGACAAATGGGTGGTATTTCATGTAATATCATAAATGTTACATGTAGTTATATATATTAAGTATCTTTAGAATAGATACATTAAACTTAGTATTGCCAAATATTTGGTCTTAAGTTGACAATTTGAAGCTGGATTTTGTATGGACTTTTAAAAAATTTATATTCCTTGATGTATATGCTATTTAGTCAATAGTCTATACAAAGAATCAACTTGATGTCTAAAAATAGTACAGAGAGTTAGAAGGTGGGGTTTTTTCCCTTATTTACTGGCATGTATGTAAATAAAAGACTAAGTTCTTCCTCAGTTAAAAATTCACATTTCATAAAAAAGTAAACTTAATTCTGTAATGTATAAGTATTTTTGAACACATAATTTTATGTTCATATGCAACTATGTATTACTCATAAATATTTTAAACTTGCTTTGGTTTTAGAATTGGTTTCCGTTCCAGAAGTCTCTGATGTGAAACACTAGTGTTTTGGAGTTATGTAGAAACACTTAAAATCACAGTGACCAGAATCAAAACTCAGTGGTATGCAAGCAAATTAAGCAGTATTTTTAGGATCAGTGTGGAAATTCAAATTTCTGGCTTTGTTGAAGCTATAAATGTTACAAATGAAACCACTTAAAAATTAAGGACTTGAGGAGAGCTTGTATTGAAACCTATTACTGACCATTTGGAGTATTTCCTTAAAGCGTGACAAAGTTGCAGGAGCTCAGGTTGGTATTTTCCATGCTGGTTGTGTTCAAGTAGAAATTTCTGTAAAAGCTTCAGAAAATAAACAGTCATTTCTCTGTGAAAAATAAATGTGTGTGGGAGTGGAAGAGTAGGTAGATGGAGGAGGTTGGCTGGTTTTGTTCCCATTTTCTTCAGTTCATATGATTTAACTGTACGTAGTTTCACATATCTTGAAATAATGTGAAATTTGTCAGTGATGGTTGGCTTCATGTCATGCACTTGCCATAAATGGTCTCCTAGCTTTGATCAAAAACAGATCATGGTTCAGAGCCTATTTCCACTTGAAATGTTCCAGTCTGTTTCCTTCCTTTGTCTTTGCTCTAGCCTCTCTTAGGGATTAATAAGATTTTTCCTCTTATCGTCCAATGTTTCTTTGAAACCTGAGTTCTGGAGCTGCAGGGGGTTGCTCTGGTTTTAAATGACAGAAGTGAGGATAAGGAGAGTGCCTGCCTGCTTGCCTGCTCTGCTTTGTGTGCCTCTTGCCTGGAGAGCCTGCCTGGACAGCAGGGAAGCTGTCTGCTTGGAAGAGGAAAGGTTGATGTCTGTAGAGCAGGATGAGTTTGAAGCCACAACTGATAGAATGAGGAGCTTGTAATGGAGATGGAAATACGCATCAGCTGTGGCCAGTGAAAGTTCTGCTTTGCTGTTCAGTAAATAGCTACTAGAGCAGTGGGCGTGAAGTCTGAAGGCACTGTGGAGAAAACAAGCAATTGAGACACAGTCAGAAAATGAATTTGCTAATATCCCTTCTAGTGCAGCCACCATATTTATTTTTTACCAATTGTGCCTCCTATTACGACTTGTTTGAATGAGGCAAGCCACAGATCAGGGAATGTCCAGGTACATTAATCTATCTAAAGTCATCATGAAAATGAATGAATTTATTTTGTTCAATCTAAATTCTGTGGTTGAAAAGAGGATGTTTAAAAACTTTCTACCAGATGAAAAGGTTAGATCACTGTATGGAGGCAAAAATTTCTTTCTTAGACTGTAATCTGATCAGATTACAATATTGGGATGGACAGGCATTGGTAACTTGGGTTTTGTGTTCAAGGCAGGGCTGCAGCAGATTTATCTGGCTTGTAGGCTGAAAGGCACTGAATAATTGTTGAGATTTCCACTGGATTTTATGCTTTTGTTTCTTGTGCATAAAATAGGAGAACTGATAATAGTTGACTATATAATTGATCCATACATTTTCTCAATGTTTTCTATTACAATTTGGTGGAAAAATTCCAAGCCCATAATCTTATCTGTAAATTAAAGTTCTTCTAGCTTTGAGTGTCTATATTTTATAGCCTTAAACAAGCAATGGCAGTAAAATTGGTTTCCTAGTAGATTAAGATTTTCTTAAACATCCCACCCAACAAGCCATCATCACAAGTACATTCAGTAACAATTCAACTGTAGGTTAATAGTCTTTTACAACCAGTACATATCAGCGCTTCAGTGGGCTGGCAGTGTCCATCCCCAGTTTTTCAAGGTGTGCCTGTGTTATTATGGGTGGAAATTCAGGTACCTCTGTAAATCAGGTTACGCAAGTTTCCAAACACCCGTGACAAACTCACTATACACGATGCCAGTTTCCACTCATGCGTGTTTGAGAAGTCCTTTTGGAAAGGTGCAAGTCCTTTGAAAAGGCATTGTCCCTGCTAACAGCTCTGGGGCACGAATGGCAGTGATGTGACCTGTGATTGACTAATTGTGGTGTGAGCCTTGAGTGCCAGCCCGTGTGTGTGCACCTTGGCTGTCCCCATCCCCTGCTCCTCTCAAGCCAGTAGTGCAAGCAAGGCTGTTTCCAGGGGGGAGTGCTTCCTCTGCCCTGGTGTAATGTGGCCACGGAGCTGTTGTGAAGCAAAACCTTCTTATTTGTTCCATATTTTAAGCTGAGAAAGCCAGGTTCAGGTGAGCAGCCCTCTGGAGTTACTCCAGAGGTAGGCCTGTCTTACTGAGCTGCTTTTCCAGCCTAACTCCTTTCTCTAATTAAGTTCAGTGTTTATGTATTGATGATTGCTCTTAGTTGATATTTCTCAGTCCTGTGTTTCCAAGAATCTATACCAGTATTCCCACCTCTGCCAGAATCCTAATCTGAAGGTTTTTATGAACCTCTTGGCTTTTACTTCTTTGTTTTGTAACTTCTTTGCATCTTTCCTTGCTGTTTAATTATGTCATGTAATTACAGCATGTGGGAAAGTTGGCCTGAATTGAGATCGTGCAGCCTATTTATCTGAGGAATTTATGTTTTAACTGCTGAAGCAGCTTTGTGCCTGCAGTATCCGTTAATGTTCCTGAAATTTGCTGTAGTTTGATATTGTGGTTTCTTTTCATTATGGGGAAATGGCCTCAGGTTGTACCAGAGGAGGTTTAGGTATTACAAAAAACTTTTCCATTGAAAGGATAGTCAGACATTGGCTGCTCAAGGAGATGGTGGAGGTACCATCCCTAGAGCTGTTCAGAAGGCATGTGGATGTGGCACTTGGGGATATGGTTTAGTGGTGCTGGATTAATGGTTGGACTTGATGATTTTAGAAGTCTTTTCCAACCTAAGTGATTCTATGAATCTATGATTTTTTGTTCGTAGGCAATAATAAATAACAAGTTCTAGTTAGTATTTCAAGCCAGCTTTTGCATCAGGTAGATTCCTTTAAGGAGATTATTCTTGAGTATCAGAGTTATTTTAGAAACTCTTGACCAGGTCATAGATGAGGGCTTTTTGTTTAAGATTTCTCAAATAATTCTACTACTTGCACTTAGTGGATTGATGTTTTATCAAAGACAAAAATCAGCAAGACCTTAGTTATTGGCCACTGTTGGGTTTTAATTGTCAGTGTGCTTTAATCTTCATTTCTCATACTCTACAGTTAAAGTTATTCACAGAAATAAAGATAAGGAAGTGAACAATCTATTAGGAGCATTATTCCATTCCGGGGGTTTTTCTTAGTTTATACAAACTTGCTCTTTAATACTTTTATTTTCCTTACTCTGTTCTGTATTTCAAGTTACTTCTATGAAATTTTCCACATCCTCTTGAATCATTGACTTACAAATAAATATGATGTTAGTAGTTTCTTTAAGCACGTATAAGATGAGAATGAAAGGACAATTTTTTCATACTTATTACACATATTGTCCCTTTTTACAAATGTTTGAGACAAACATGATTCTCTGACTGGGAGTTGTATCCTGATTAGAAGGGAATCATGTCTCTGTTTATTGAGGAAGCTGGTCTTGGCAAATAAAACTTTGTAGGCAGATATGTATATTTTCTCCAAACTTCTAAATTTGTTTTTGTTGTGTTTTAAAGCCCTTTCTAATGTTTCATGTTGAAGCTCTAAGAGAATTTTCTGTAAGACAACAGCATAAATGAACCTTACAGAAGTTACATCAAAGAACAGAGATCTCTGTTGACCTTACAGAATTAGACCTCAGTTACATGCTATGTTCTTTGGCATTATCATAGGATCATAGTTTGTATTGAAAGGAACTTTAAAGGTGATCTAACCCAAGCACCCTGCCATGATCAGAAACATCTTGAACTAGATCAGGGTGCTCAGAGCCCCTTCCAACCTGACCTTGAGCATATCCAAGGAGGCCGGGAAGTGGCACTATAACCTTTAGTAACCAGAAATAGAAGCTTGAAGAAGAGAGGAAGGTTTACCATGTGTTTTCTATAAAACCATCAAGAAGTGCTTAAACAAATGCATTGGCTGAAATTTAGTTCTGACAAGTGGCTTTCAGTATAAGAGACTACAAACGACTGAACTTGAAATCTCTCTCTAACTTGGATTTTCAGTGGATGAAAGTATTTGTTTTTGTGGTGCATGAAGTCTTCTCATCCCCCACAGTGTAAAACACTGGCATCTGTTTATGGAGTAGACTATTTTACTGGATATGTGTAAAAGTCATATGAAAATGTAGTGTTATATTGAGGATGAGGTGCCCAAATACCAATTTTTTTTTTCAGTGTGAATTTTCTGTTGACTTTCAATCTGTTGCTTGTCAAATTGAAACAACAAAATAACTAGATATTTGATTTAATTTTACTTTGAGTAATGTTGCTGAAGGAATAACATGAAGTGCAGTGTTTATCCTTGGAACATGATTTTTAGTACAAATATGTTTTATGTTCTTTTCATTTATAGCTTGATACCTTTAGAAATAATATTGATCTATCTAAGGAAAGTGTGAATGATGAAGCAATTATAAACAACACATATAATCCTGAAGAAGAGAGCCCAAGATTTACAAAAAATAAATTGAGAGAGAAAGCGTCAATTGCAAAGAAAATAAACAATGATGTTGTTAGTGGAGAAGAGAACAAGCAGCCAAAGTCGAACAGGAAGAAAAAGAAATCACTGTTACAAGAACAATTTAATGAGGAGGAAGATTTATATGAAGCTAAATTGGGGAGTTTTGAAGAAAAGACTAATGATTTTCCAAAGAAGAAAACAAAAAGTAAATCACAAACAGATGTACCTCATCAGGAAGGTGATAGAAAGATCAGAAATTTCTTGACTGAAGTGAGAAATGTAACTGAATTAGAAGAGGAAGAGCAGCTAATTCAAGCCTATCAGCTGCATGTGGCTGAGGAAGAGGCAAATGCAATTAAAATGAAAATGAGAAAGAAACTTAAAGAACAGATGTCTGAATCTACCTCCACTGTTCAAAGGCATGAAGTTGCATTGAATAATGAAGTGGGCAAAAAGAAGAAAAAGAAGAAAGAGCGAGCAGCTTTAAGTGAAGCTGAAACAAGGTAACAGGGCAAACTGTACACAGTGTGTCTGTGAATCTTACACAAAATGTTTCATTTTAAGATAGGCAGCAGCTTTCTGATAAATTGTTCATATTTTCTAAGTGATTAACTGGATGATTCTGTTATGAAGAAATAGTACTAAATCTTTTTTCAAAAGGCTATCATGATTAATATTTAGCTCGTGGATTCTTTTTAACTTTTTAAAAATATTTTTAAAAAATATTCTTCATTGCTATTTGATGTTTGTTTACTGTGGAATTCACTCTTAACTAACTTAAGATAGTTTTGTGCCTGATTATTTTTAAGTGATAAGTGATGGCCCTGATCCTGCAAAAAAGTATTTGTTTAACTCTTCACATAAATGGTTCTGCAGTTGTCTGGAAATTAGGGGGAAAGGAAGAGGGGAGAGCACTGAAAAAGGCAAGACACTAATGGGACTGGGGGCTGTTATGTGTTCAAGGTACACAGATGATGAGTTGGAGAATTTCAAGTGGATTAATAATGGCAATGAGTAATTGTATCAATATATGCAGTGGACTGCAGTTGCTGACAGTGATCCATTACCTTGCAGTGCAATGTCCCTTTCTGAGCTGCAGCATCATCATCCAGAAGCAGGTGGCAATGAAAGTCAGTCACCTGAAAGACTATTTACATCAGAAGGACAGAAACTGGAGGCAAGCATGGAAAAACAGAAACCTAAAGCCAAGAAGCTTAAGAAGAAAAGCAGAAAAGGTCTGCCAACCAAATATTATAATGCTGTACTACTTAGCTGCACTTTTTTTTGTACTGCTGTAGAAATACTTGTCCACAGTAGTGGCACAGAAGTGTTTGAGTTACTTATATTTCTTAAGTTACTTAGTTGTACCTCTGTTCTTCCAATTCTGAGGCTCATTTGTGAATATGTTTATTTGATAAATCAATCTAAAATCTTGAAAATTCATTTACTATAAGTCGTTTTGAGTTGAGACAGAAGTTACTATGTTCCACTAGTGACAGTTTGTTGACTTTGCTCCAATTTCTAGAAGAAACCACGGACGTTGCTGCAGAAAATGATGAGGAAATGAAGAATTCAGAAATTTTAACTCCGTCTAAATTTGGTTTTGGCGATGATCTTGTTTTGGGAGTTTATATCCATCGATCAGATCAACTTAAAATTGATCACTTGGTATCTCATCCTGTGGTCAAAATCCATATTGTTGATCGGAGAAGTGGCTTATATGTGAAGAAGGATTATAGGTGACATTTAATAAACTGTTTCTATTATCACTGATTACAATTAATAAGTATACTCTTCCCTACAAAATAGAATATAAAAATGAAAACAAGGGGGTATTTTAAGCTTGTGTAGTTGTTCATTAGTTTCTGCATCTATGATAATGTGTATATATATATACATACCATAAATGAGGGTGATATTTTTCTTTTCTTTTTGGCACTTAAATGTTCTGCACTGCTGTATTGCTCTTGAGGCTCCCTAGGGCAGTGATCACAGCACCAAGCCTGACAGAGTTCAAGAAGTGTTTGGACAATGCTCTCAGGCACATGGTGTGAATCTTGGGGATGGTGCTGTGCAGGGCCAGGGGTTGGGCTTGATGATCCTTGTGGGTCCCTTCCAACTCAGCATATCCTGTGAATCCGTGATATTTCCAACATAGTCCATTCTGTATTCTTCCCAGAGGTAAAATTTCTTAAGTGTCAAAAATATGTAAAAGCCCAGAACATGTAAGCAAAATTCTTGTACTGTAAATAGCGTCTGCCTTTTATCTTAAGAACTTTAAAAATCCTTATTTGAAGTCTAGTTCTTTATATTTTTGATTACTTCAGTTGCTTGTTTCCACTGTCATTATCCATAATTTTCCTGAAATCAAGTTTTTTTGGGGCTTAAGCAGTAGACTCCACCATGATCATCGTGCATTAATTTGCTAACAGTAACTTAATTGTTAGGATTTTCAACTTCAGCCTGTAGTTTTTCTATGTATGTTGCAAATTGTCTTAAATTTTCTTTGGGTTTAGAAATTTTTTTCTAGAATCAGACAAATAATATCTTATATGTTTCTTAGCTTTTGGTGATTGAAAAGAATTGTTTTGTTCAAGGTTGTTTTTTAAATGCTCTAACAATTGTAATTCTTTGGAAATCTTCAAACAGCATGAAGGAAGATTCTTCTTATGAACAAGGAGAAATAGCACACATTCTTCCTATAATGACACAACCATGTGACTTTAGAAAGTCTAAATCAACAATTCCAGAGTGGGAAGAACAAGTAATATTTAATGAGCGTTTTACTTATTTTATTCAAAATACTGAGGAAAACCCTCAGGTTATCCTGTTTTTTGAGGTAAGATGAAATATTTTGCATCCAATTTATGCACATTCTGCTTTTTGGGTTGTTTCTTCAGCAGTATCTATTTGGCTGAATTGGGTGTTTTTATTTCAGTTAAATTGGGTTAATAGCATAGCTTTAAGGTACAAAGTCAAGTGGAGATACCAAAAGTGGGTTTTTTTATAGAAAAGGACCCAGTTTTAATAGTAACAAGGAGTACAAAGCTTTCTTATAAAATCAGCTCTCAAACTTCTGGGGAAGGCTGGTAGAATATGGTGGATATCACTCTTTTCTCATTCTTGAAATCTGAAAAGAGGTTTAAGTACAAGAAACTCAAAGGTAGCATTTGTCTGCGTGTAGCAGCACCTCATTGTACCACTGAGCAAAACATTGCATTGTTTCCATTAACGTTTTACACATGCACCTCTCCTGTCACAGTCTTCATAAAGTAATTATTAATTTGTCCTCCAATACAATTATGTTTAAAGGAAAAATTTTAGGTTATATATTCAACATAAATTTTAGCTTAGGCATTTCAATATTTGTACAGAGAGATTCTGTAGAATTAACATAAAAATGGAAACCTAATATGATAAATATTTTTCGTTCCATGTTTTTTTTCCTATTTCAAATAGGTTTGAATATAATTTATTGCCATGTTGAATTATAATTGATTGAATATAATTTATTGCCATATGTTTCTTAATGTTTTGTGATGCTTGTAAATGAACGTATTTATAGAATTAAAAATCCTTAATTGCTTAACACAAAGCTAATTACGTTTGTACATGAAAATTCTTCATGGAAATAATGTTGGAACCAAAAGTGTGATTCCACTGAAAAAAGGCTGTTTGACTTTAGTGTGGTTTATGAAATACAAGTTTTAAAAAAGTATTATTCTAAGGGTTTTTTGTATACCACATAAACTTCCAGGAGTAGCAAAATATGGGAAAATTCAGGTCCCTGACAGAAAAATGAAGACTCATAGGCATCCCTGTAAGTGTTCAAGGCCGGGTTGGATGGGGCTTTGAGCAGCCTCATCTAGTGAAAGATGTCCATGCCCATGGCTCAGAACTCTGTGGTCTTTGAAGGCTCTTTCTAACCCAAATTGTTCTATAACTGATTTGATGACAAAACTGATAAAGCTAGGAAAGAAAAACTAACTTTTTGGCTGCCATTTTCTATCTAGATTAATATGCAGCTGGTTTTTGCTGTCAGATTTCTGATCTAAATGATTTCTGAATTATTAAGAAAATTACACATTATTGTTTTTTCTCTTCTATTGGGACATAAGAGGAGCAAGAATAAGTTTTTTTTAAGACTAGACTTCTTTTTTAATGGAGGTTATAAATAGTCATCAGGTAAATGCATAAGGACCTGTTATTTCTAATTTTGTACTTGTGCGGAAGAAACACTGTTTTTGTAATTTCTTAAAATTTAAATCTGTTTAATTTAGTGAATTGACCAAGCATATTTTTAGCAGTTTTTCAGGTATTTTTTTTTTTACCATGACGTATACATTCATTAGAAATACATTTATATTCCTGCTGATACTTCTAGGTCCTTGATTCTCCAAGTATGCATGAAGTGAGAGCCAGCTCTGATGTAAAAATTCAGGAAGGTCGTTACCGAAAAATTTGTTGGGCATTTCTAAAGGTACTGTAAATATTTAAATGAAGAAAAAAAGTTCATAAATCCTTTCATCTGAAAATCTCTAACAGTACTAAGGAGGAAAGCATTTTAAAATATTTTCAGCCACAGAGATGGAAAAAAAAATCCTTTTTTGCTTGACTGTTCTCTTCTTTTCATCTTCCTCCACTCCATGAAGTCAACACAGTAACAGGCTTGACATTCTTTTTCAAGAAAGAAAAATTTTTTTTGTTTGTTCATAAAGTACAGAAGGTTGTTTTCTTTTAGAGTTTTCTTTGTGTTTATGTGATTGTGAAGAAAATGACAAATCCACTAATTCCTGTACCTCAGCTGTTCTGTATTCTAGTGGTATTTTCAGTTGTCCAGTCTTTGAAAAGACTCCCTAACTTAATTATAGAATGCTTTTCATTTTCAGTTGCAGAGTTTGAAATGCTGTGGCAATTGAGGTACAAATGTGTCAAATGTGAGATATAGGTAATTTAGCCAGCACATGTGTACCTTTCTACCCTTTTAAGAGAAACTTGAATGTGTCAATTAGTTCTTTGAGAGCTGACAAACTTCAGTTTCCCTGAGGATTGTTTATTTACACCTACCTCTGTGTGTGATAGTCATTGACAATCATTGAGCAGTTCACAACATAGAGGAAATGTGAGAAATACAGGAAAAGATAATGGACTGCAAGTGCAGGTGAAAGGATGGGGGCCTCCATAGCAATTCCACACAGAGGTTCTTCTGAGCTCTGCCCAAGATAAATCTACCAGAATCAGGGGTCTGCTGTCCAGTGTCTGTTAGCAGGTAGGAGCTGTGCATCCAGGAATTCAGTACAGCCTACTCCTGAACAGAGGGAAGAACAAATTTTCAGCTTTCAAATATGAATAAAATTGTTGCCTGTTCTTCATTCTTACTGCATCTGCCTGCATTATGCTTTTATCTGTATCAGTCAAAGTAGAACTGTCTCAATTCAACACTGATCAGTGTTAATGGCAGTAGGTACTTCTGTTATTCTTCAGCTCAGTAGAGACGACTCTTATCTCCTTTGAAGTTGGAGAGGTTACTACGTTGCTGTACCTTCTGCTCTGAACCAAAGCCTTACCCAATGCCCTTCATTGCAGCATTCAAAGAGGACAGATTTGGAAGAGGCTGTTTGTGGATTGGCAGTTCTTTGAGATTTGGTTGATTTTAGCAAGTGGTAGTTTAAGAAAAAAGAAAACAGATACTGCAGAGGTCTTCCCACTTTCAAGGTGTTATTGCTGTGAAGCAACTTTTGAAACTAGGCTGCCATCTAAGATTTAGTCTTCATGATTGATTCTGGGGGGAATAAATACATGCTTAGTTCGTGATTACTTTTAGAGTTAGTATATTCCTGCAATGGGAAGTGGATTTCAAGAGTTTATACTGTTCGGTAAGATATTGGAAATTATCAATTACTTTTGTGTTCATCTTTCTTCCTCTTTCCTCTTTTTAATCACCCTTCCAGCTTGTAGGTGCAAATGGAGTTCTAAACGTTGGTGGAAAACTTCGTCTGCAGTTGTATTACCCACCTTCAAGGACCAAGTCACATTCAAATGTTGTTGAAGTTTATGACTGGTGGGCAAAATGTCCTAGAAATCGTTACCCATCGACTTTATACGTAACTGTAAAAGGCCTGAAACTGCCAGATCATGTAAGTTAAATATATAATATATAAATATATTTACAAATATGCAGACTTTTCTGTAGGAACTAGTACCGAGGTAGAGCATGTGAGTCTGTGTTTGTAGGCATGTATATAAAAGCTGTGCTTACATACAGTATATAAAATACATAATAAGAATGTTACATCTCAAGATAGGTGTTTCAAACTCAGCCCTTCATAGGTATCTTTGAAAAATAGGCATACTTTTCTACCTACAACTTGGAATGTTTTGCCACTGGCAGTCTGAAAACTTTCAGAGTACTTTCTTGAAGATTAATATTCCTTCTTAATAACAGAAATGTCATTTTTGTCACTGAACTCGCGCAGGTATAAAAATCCTTTGAGAAAAGATGCTAGTTACTTCACTTTGCTTCCCTGCACCCTCTAGCTGGGGTGAGCTGTATTTTTTTTCACAAATAAAAGCTACTTTAAAAATCGGCTTACACTGGTATGTGCTGAGATGGGCATTCAAGATAAATATGGTGTTTTCTCTGATGCAAGTACAATATTGTTCTATTATATACTTTCCCATTTGTATTTAGAGATGTAATAATACTTTCTTCTGCTCATGTTTGTACTATGAAGGGTGATCTGTGGAAGCCTGGTGAGATGTGCACCCTCTCAGTAGTACAATACAATACAATAGTGGAGTAATTCTAATTTTCACTGACCTTGATAGTTACTAAAAATAGGAGATAATTGACTGTTTGAAAAAATTGTGATACCATTGGATTGACACAACTTTGGAAGCTTGGATTACTTTCTGACTCCTGGTTACTTTAAATGACATTTTGCAATGCAGTTTTCGTGTATTAAGCTTTTCCAATCTCTGTGTTCCAGATATAAAAATGCAAGATATTTAAATTAAAAGTACCTTTTAACCTTTTTAGAAATTACATTGTTCACTTTAAAAATATTTTTTCTCTGATACTTAGTTTTGTTTGCCTTAAGGTTGGTCCTTCTTTTCACTCTATGGCAGCTGTTCAACAGGAACAAAGTAATACAGCACTGTCTGAGCTCCAGAGAGAAGGATGTGAACCTTCTTTAGAGGAGAAAAAGGAGCCATTTAAATGGTCAAGATTGCCTGGACAGGTGAAACATTTTTCTTTGAATTTTAAATGAAAATAATTTAAATATTTACTATATTCTTATAAGTATTATGAAGCAAGTAATTAATTAAAATAATTAACAAAGATATTAAACAAAACATAAAAAACTCTCATAGATAGTAGAGGAGGCTTAACCGTAGCAAATATGGTTGATTTAACCATTTTTTTACCAGAACAGTCGGGTATTTCTATCTGCAGAATTCGCTAAGAGTTTGAAAGAGTAAGAAGTAAGACAGGAAGCCAATTCTCAGACTTCAGCTTGATTAGAAATATATTTTCTTGACTTTTCTTTTTTGTTTATTGAAGACATTTCTAAACTATGAAAAAAAAAAGACGTTACATTGAAGAACCACAATAGCTACTGTGGATATTGCCCTTCACCTTAAACTTCGAATTTAGTTTTGGAGAAAAAGTAATTGGGTCAAAAAGAGGTAATATGTTGGGAGAAAGGAAAGGGGTCTAAAATACCAGTTCAGCTTTTTGAGGTGTTTCATCTCTGGTTCTGTCTTTAAAAGTCCGATATTTAAATACAGATGAGGAATGTTAAAATTATTTGGTAGAAGACCAAAGGTTTGAGTGCCTGTGGTTAGGTTTCTGAGTTCACACTACAGTCATTAGGTTACTAAAAGGTGTGCTTAGGCTCCTTAAACAACCTCGACTTACAGTCTAGCTCCACAGCTTACATCACTGATGCATTATTAAGCATTTCTTAAGATTAAGGCGTTTATTTCAATTTACATTTTTATAGGTTTTTTTAAACATGCTAGTTGTTTGTAATAATGGGGCAGAAAGAGATACACATTCATGGAGCCTAGGTCTGCAAAACTGTCTCTGTTTATAATACATTGAATTTTGCTTTGGAATGCCATTAAGATGTTACTAGCCTTTTAGAGCTTCTGCATGTCAGGAGCTAAGAGTGTGTTCCACGCATTGGATAGTTAATATTCCTACCAATTGTTCCCTGAAAAGCCAGGCTTGCCGCATACCCAACAAGCACCTGTTTTCCCTGCGAGGTGGAGATATGGGCTGCTTCTGTATCCGCTTCTCTCATGACGGGAGAACGCTGGCAGCAGCATGTGCAGGACGGAACGGCTATCCCATCGCTTGTAAGTTTAAATACATTTTGGCTTTTTGCTTATAATCCATGTGTTTGGAAATTGAAGATTAAGGGATGTTAATTTTTAAATTGTGCTTTTTTAGAGTTTCTGGTTTGTAGTTGTGATTGGACGATTGTTCTGTATATTAAAGAGCATTGAGGAAAATGCTCTTTCTGTGTTGATAGGGCTGGAACTGGCTTTTCCTACATGGTTACATATACACAGTTTAATGGCATGAAATGACACCATTTCTGCCCAGAGGCCTAATGGAAATACTAAATCAGTTTGCAGAAGGAACATAGTTTTGGATGATAACGTTTTAAGGGAAATAACATTTTAAGCCTCCACCTCACACACTTTTCATGTAAGTTTTTCTCCTAACCTGTCTTGAAAGTTAGATACCAGACTGTTACCATCTCCAGACAGACAACTGGAAGCTGCTGTCTTCCATAGTCCAGTTCAGTCAGAGTACAAACATTCCTTGTAACTCAAATTTTTGACTGCTTCATCATGATAGCTTCAACTGCATAGTTCTTAAACCTTGCATAAAAGTTTTGAGATTTAGAGAGAGCAGTATTTTTAATGTACGCAAAGTAAGTGTTTAAATGCAAGGAACAGGAAATCTAGATTCCTTTATTACTCAGCCCCATAAAATTATCTCAGGTTTAAAATATTTCTAAGATTGGTCGGTTAGTTTTCCAAATTTAAGGAAACCCAACATAATCCTAATCTGGTTCTAATAATTTCATGCAAGTAAGGTGTTTCTTAAGGGGTAAGACATTTATGACATCCGTGAACCACTAGATGGAGGTAAATGCTTGCTGTCTGTTCATATCTAGCAATTATTTCATCCTGTTGCCTCAAAATGAGAAGATAAAGAAAGTGAGTTGATTTATGCTAGCAGAAAATCAGCCTAAGATTAGACTAAACTTTGGCTCTAGTAGGTACATCTGTTTGACTGCAAATACTTACAAAACTTTTATTTCTCTATTTCTACTTCCCTAGTGTATGAAATTCCTTCTGGACAGTTCCTGAGAGAATTTTATGGTCATCTTAATATAGTGTATGATCTTTGTTGGTCAAAAGACAATCAATACCTTCTTACTGCTTCCTCTGATGGCACTGTCAGGTCAGTATGATGAGGTGTTCTGGCGATACCATCAGAAGTTGAAAAGAGAGTGGTCTAATTCAGCGTTTTACTACAAACTGTGTTATATAATGTTTTAATTAAAGATTTGGTTGCTGTGTGGCTAAAATAATATAAAAATAATCATTTACACTGTGTTTACTATTTCTGATGTATTTGTATTTGAAACCAAAGCTTTTTCAAAAACCCTAGTGTCTAAATCTACAGTGCAGTAAAAAACTAAAAGAGCTTTTATTTCAAGAAGACGCTGAGACAGTTGTAATATTCTGTTCCTGGAGAAATTGCCATACTGTGAATGCAGTATTAAGTTTGCAAATTTGAACACTAGGCAGGAAATTGAAAGTTTAAGATTCAAGTTATGTGTGTAAATTTACCACACTGCATATATGTGTGTTGGTGGTGTTCTTTTGGTTTTTTACACTTAGTAAAGTAATTCAGCTTAAATTGCTGTAAATTAATTTTGATACTGTTATTTCTTAAATCAAATCCTCTACAATTACAATGTACTTCCCTGCAATGTTAATGTTAAAATATTGATCTGCTCAGATTTAAAAACCAAAACCCTTAAAGCTGTAGATACATATGGAAATATCACTGGGACACTGTACAATTTTATTGTGAGCAACTTCATTGGTTTTCATAGAGCTTTTTGGGGTTTTTTAGCCCTTCAGATCCCTATCTATTTTTTCTGTTATGCAGCTCAGTAATGGTACAGGCAGTTGCATAATTGAAATGCCAGAAGAATTGTTAAATGATATGTTGTATGTGTGGAACTGTTTTAGGGTTTTTTTTGCTGCTTGTATGTGGGCATAAAAAGAGTGCGTTGAGAGTTCAGCACTTTTTTTTTTAATTCGGGAGTTGATTAAGTAAGAATTTTTTATATTGAGGTAAATACCAATTTCAGTCATTTATGTTGCCTATAAGAAGGCTGAGCTGTTCCTCAATTCTTGAATTTGTGGCAGCAAGTTGAAACTGCAGTGGTCTGCCTCCTTTTCTGTGTACTATGTGCAGTCACTGTATGAGTTATTAGTTCCTGTATTTGTTGTGAGTTGCCTTCAGCTCCTTAAAAAGTCTCAGTGCCCCACTGCTTTAAAGTCATTATCAGTTTATCATTTGGATTATTTCATACTGAGTTCTAAGGTAACATAAAGGTAAATTCATGAACTTCTGTGAATTCTTCTTTATATCGTGTTCAGTGTTATCCTTCCCAAGGATATGTAAGCCTTCCCAAGGTTTAGGCCCAGATTATTTGTGAGCAATAAATTAATTTTTATTTTGTTAGATTGAAACCATTCTAAAAGATATGTCAATTCCTTGTGACCTTTCTGCATCAAATTGCAGATTAATTATTGTACTCTAAAGGGTTGCAATTTTTCAATTAATTCACCTCTGAGTAAGCTTAGAATTCTTCAACAGCCACCAGATGTGGTTGCCTCACCAGAAGTGGGTGCCACTAAAACAATTCAATAACATTTTGTAACTGAATACTGTGTGTAATGTGCTGCTCACCTGTATTTAGTGATCCAGGTGCTGTTTTATTCTTTGTGGACTCATCTTTGGAGAAGGCTCACTAATAAAATGCATGCCATCAAATAGAAAACATTAACAAAAATCTGATCTTACAGCTATGGTTGGCAAAGGATAGGAAATAGATGAATAGAAAGAAGTGAATTTATGTGATGTAAACATCCTAGAGATCGTGATCACTGTGTGGCTGGTAATCGTTATTCTAAAATTTTCTGGGATTTTATTTCTATTTATTGGTCCTAAATGTTCCTTTATGGTTTTTCTTATTCTAATATTGTTTTAAATGAATGATACCCCAGAAGAACTTAATTTGTTTATAACTCCTGAAAGAAAGAAAGCAATTCATTTCATGGAATTCTTTATGAGTATTTTAAAATGAGAAATATATCCATTAAGTGAATAAGTAGTCATTAATTTGCTTTGAAGACCAAATACTGTGTAAAGTAGTAAATTTTTCTTAATTCTTGTTAGAAAGTACGATAATAAAGGATTAAATAGAGGTGGAACAAATTGGTGGGATAAACAGGTATTGTTAAGTGTTTGCAAGCATTTGCCTCTAGAACCAGTAGCCCAAAGTATGGGCATCAGTTATACCTGTGTGTGTGACTGCTTTATACGGTAGAAATTCTAACTTTGTTTCCTTTTAGAATGTGGAGAATCGAAATGAAGGTAGCGTCTGCAGTGAGAGTTTTCCCTCATCCTTCATTTGTCTACACTGCCAAGTACCACCCAGTTGCTGACTCGTTGGTTGTGACAGGATGTTACGACTCAGTGATTAGAATCTGGGATGCAAATGTGAAAGAAATCCATGGGCAACTGCTACAGGAGCTTGATGGCCATAAAAGTTTCATCAACACACTTTGCTTTGATGCAGAAGGTATGTAGTTAATATTGCTTTTACAAATAGTTGTCTTTCCAGTTGAAGACCAACTTGAGTGTTACTAGTTTTCTTTACTTCATGGAGGCAGTTTATTCTTCTTAGGAAGAAATTATTTACTGGGGGAGTGCTGAGACACTGAGACAGGTTGCCCGGAGAAATTGTGGATGCCCCATCCCTGAAGGTGTTCAGGGCCAATTGGTCTGAGCTTTGTTCTAGTGGAAGGTGTCTCTCCCCGTTTCAGGGAGGTCAGAACTAGATGATTTTTAAGGTCCCTTTCAATTCAAATCAATCTATGACTCTTTGATGAAGAAAATGAGGTAGTAGTAATTAGATTGTGAGAATTTTAGCTCTAGACTGAAGAAGTGGGAAGGTGATGAATTTTCAATATTGACAGAGAATCGGAAACACAGAGAGAAAAGGACAGAGGTTTGACCATTGTGAGTCATGTTAACTGGTAGGTTGACAGCTAAAAGTGAATGTTGTACTGACATATACTAGTGGAGGAAGAGTTGAAGATGGCTTAAAATTAAAGTTTGACTTTTTCTAGTATTAGTGACATCATTAATAGTTAGGTTTTTAGTCACTGGAGTAAGTACGACAAAGAGGAAAGCTGTATTTTTATCAAGAATAAATATTTGTGCTTAAAGAACAAGTATTGGAAAACACACTATTTGTTCTAGTTCAACGTTTTCTTAGTGAATGGATTTTTAAGCATTGAGCTATCACGTGAACCTCGTTGAGCTGTAAATGCTCACTTTTTGCTGGTTTTAGAATGTGAATAAAAATGAAAAAAATAAAGAATATGTTCTGCCTCTCAGTATTTAATGTATTTGCTACGTCCAGATTTATGGTATCAGCTTATGTCAAGTAATATGAGCAAAACGCATTTGCAATGAGTATATTATAGCAAAAGAGATGGAAGAATTGGTATTTGCCTATTCGCAAAAATGAGAGAACAAAAGGTCGTTTCTTGTTTTCTGTATTATTGTTTAGTGGGTGGTATTTTACTTATAAGACATTATTTCTCAGGACACCACATGTTCTCAGGAGATAGTTCAGGACTGATAATAGTTTGGGATACACCTGTCAAAGGAAGTTCTCCACACCTTTTTCAACACTGGAAGGTCAATAAGGTAAACAAGTTTCTTAACTAGCATTGTAATTTTTATGTGAACTGTTCCAAATTTAGTAATCTGATTTGAATTGATTTTTTTTAATACATTACCTTTTGTTTAACTGCAGAGGTGTATTTTCTTTGAAAACTGGTAGAGAAGAACTGATACAACGTGCAGTGATTCACTGACTTAATTTTTTTAAATTGTTTTGTAACTTAATTGGGTTGGGCACTGGCACAGGCTCCCCAGGCAAGTGATCACACCACCAAGCCTGAGAAAATTCAAAAAGTATTTGGACTCTCAAGGCACATGGTGTAATTCTTGGGGCTGTCCTGTGTAGGGCCAGGAGTTCGTCTTTGATGTTCATAGTGGGGTCCTTGCAACTAAGGATATTCTAGGATTCTGTGGTTCTGTAATTTTTTTTTTCTATATAAAACATGAAAATACTTAAGGTTTGATATCACTGTTTTAACAGGTAAATGCTTTGCTCTCTAGAGACAAAAATAAAATAGACCACAGGCTTTAAAAAACACATTTGTTCATATCTTAGACCCCTAATGTTCAGTAAGCATTTCTGTCATCAGCTTATTTTTTTTAGAAATTCAGAAATTTAAAAACTCAGTCACAACAGAATCTGCCTCATGGTTGTAAAAAGTTGATGTCTACGATGTAATGCCTCAATATAGGAACAAACTTTTTCCTTAACCAATAAAATGAATTGAGGAGAAAAGTAGTAATGCAAGAGAAAAATGGGCAGTAACGTGTAAAAACATGAGTTCTAAAACACAAAGTTAAATAATTTTCTTTATTTTCCATCCTTCTGTAGGAAATAAAAGAGAATGATATTAAAGGAACACCAGTAAATCATTTGGAAGTGCATCCGAATGGAAGGCGTTTATTAATCCATGCCAAAGACAGTACCCTGAGAATTATGGATCTCAGAATGTTAGTATTTTTGGTGACAAATGTGTATTTCCTTTATGTTTTAAAATTTACATTAGGAACTAAAATACCATAATGGTATTAGTTGTGTAGCTGGGGAGAAAAAAGATGTCCTAATAATCAAGGATAGAAGTATTAGGGTTAGGAAATTATTTCAATACACTGCTGTGTTACAGACCTTTTGGGTGATATTGAGTAAATCTTTTAGAATAGAATATCTAAAATATCCTAGATTACTTGGGAGCCTAAAGTGGCATGAAGAATATAATGTTAGTCTTCTAAAGATTAAAATCCCTTTTGAAATGCAATCTGGGCATGAAAAGAACTTGGAAGTGGTAATATTTGTGTGTTAGTTTTGCATTTTTAAGATTCTGGGAAGGATATTTTGATGATGAAATGATTATCATCATAAATACTAAAAAATTCAGTGATGTACCTATTATGGTTTATTAAGCAGGCTGTGAGGTAGTTTTGCAGTGTCTGATGATTTTCTCATTCTTAATTGGTATAAGCATGATTTTTTTAATGACAAACAAAAATAACAAGCAAGGAGATTATAGACTCACTTGAGGTTGATGTTGGAGAATGACCAGTTCAACCCAATAATCAAATCACAACAGCATGCTACTCAGAGCTTTATACAATTGGATTTTTAATACCTTGAAGGATGAAAATTTTACAACTTCTGTAAGCAGCATGTTCTAGTGTTCTTTCACCCTCAAAATAAAAGACTTTTTTTCTTATTTTTAAACAGAATTAGTGATATTTCAATTTATGTCCATTCCCTCTTGTCCTTTCATTGGGTGGGAGTTAGCAGAGTCTCTCACCAATCACTTACATATGTTGATAAGATGCACTTGAACATTCTGTTCTGGAAAGTCGCATTAAAGACATGAACAGCTTTTCTGAAATGTTTCATCCTTAATTTCATATGTTTCTTTCCGCTCCTCACCGCACAGAAAATCCCTGGCGGTATTTAAAAGATGTGTAGATGTGGCCCTTAGGTATATCGTTTAGTAGCAGATGAGACAGCGCTGTTAACAGTTGGACTTAGTGATCTTGAAGGTCATTTTGAAACTAAGCAATTCTATTATTGTACTGGATTGAATGTTTGAACTAGCTGAGGACTCTATTGTATTATGGTGCACATTTCTCTTTTTCTGTAAATGATAAAATGTAATGACCATGCTAGAAGCTGAACTATCCACACAATCAAAGCATGAAATTGCTGGATTAAGAGAGGGAACCTGTAGTTTTTTAGGCAGTGTTCTTCTGTTGCTCCTCTTCCTAAAATGTGCAGAGAGTTTTAGTTTGAGAGGGAAAGATGGGCATGCATATTAATCTTTAAGAAAGGGTTTTATATGGGGTGCAATTTCACAATTATTTTTAGCAAATTTATCCATAGGATGTACCGTCTCCTGCAATCTCCCACACCTTTGGCTGTGTATTGCTAGCATTTCTTTTTTATCGTTTCTAGAGATCTTTTGATGCGGGATAACTCAGATCATTTTCAGTCTGATCTGACTAAAAATTACCCTGCAAATACAAATGATTAATTTTCATTTTAATCAACTCTGATCAAATTTATCTGATAGCTGCCCAAACACTAGAGAAGAAATGAGGGAGAGCCTGGGAAAATAAGGGTGGAGAGGACACCATCAGGACAGCTACTTTGACCACAGCCCACAGTTACTTTGACTTTTAAGTCTATCAATAAACCACAAGGTCAGATACCCAGCAGTGATAATTTTACACGTCAGCATTAACTGTTCATTCCCTGCATGAGAAAAGAGGGGGTGGAGGTCACAGATGAACACAATTCACTTTGATTGACAGCTGGTTGCTCTTAACTTTCCTCTTTCAACTTGCTTTTTTTGATCTTTTTGGATAATGCTCCTGTCCTGTCATTTAGGTATGTGATCAGGGATTTGGTTTTAGTTCAGCCTTCTCCTTAGGGTTTCACATGAAGGTTAGTTTTACATCTTGCAGGGCTCTTCTAATGACATCTCAGAGATACTATCTTTCTTATTCATACAGCTAAAACTCTTATTTGGTCTAATATGGACTTGCTGTGGGATCATCTAGGGTATATTTATTTGGAATATTGTTTAAAATAATTTTCCTGTGATATTAAATGCACTGCACTTCTCCCAGCATACGTCCATTGTTTTTGCAGTAACAAATGTGAAATAATACTGTCTTCTGTCCTTGAGGGCTATGGTGGCCTATTGCTATTCTTCTTGCCTTAAATTCTGCATTGTAATAATGCTGCTGCGTTAGTCTCCATTTTGAACTTTGATATCTTTTTCCAGGCTATCCTTCATGTTTAAAATAGCCTCTTACAAGCTGATTTATGCTTCTTTCCATCCTTTTGTGGATTCTCTCCTACTTGATACCAACAGACTGTTTGATCATTATTACTGTGCTGACCAATAGTGTTTCACTGAAAAAATATTAGGATACCTAAGTTGCAAAATAATATCAAACATATTAATAGTAAATCGGCATTTATGTATGAAATTTTTTGATTCTACTGCTGGTTTTCTGACCAAGGAGACATTAGTCTGAAGAGCTGATAAGAGCTGCTGTGTAGGTTTAATCATTCAAGCTCAAGAAGCATAATGAAAACTTTTTTAACAGAGCTTGGTGTAATAGTGCTAATTTCCCTGTTTTGTGCGAAGCTCAGGATCAAGATAGTGCAAATTACTGCGTCTCTATCTGTTGTCTAGATCTGAGGGTTTCCTTTTTCTGCTGAAAGACAAGGATGTACATTTTCATCTGTACTGTCAGGTGCATTATGAAGGTTAGGGAAAATAAAGGGTAAATAAATACTGCATTCTGCAAAAGTGTGTGCTTGTATATCTATTTGGGATGCAAGGTGTGCTGATTTTTCTGAGGAATAGAGGGGGAACTGATACTTAAAAAGTTACATTGTCTGTTCTGAATGTATCTTCTATATTTGCAAACTTTCTTTAGCTTGGCCACAAAGAAATATGTAGGTGCTACAAATTACAGAGAAAAGATTCACAGCACCTTAACACCGTGTGGTACGTTCCTGTTTTCAGGAAGTGAAGATGGAAAGGCTTATGTTTGGAATCCAGAAACAGGTAACTAATTATTTTATGGGCTTAAGCCAAATTGTCAAAGCTGAGGGGGAAAGGATTTTTTAAAGTTTATTGGAACACTTTTGATACGGAATAAAACTTCAGTGAGACGTTCTTAAATCCTGAAGCTTTAGCTCCACCTTTTAAATAGCTGTTATTAATCTCTGAGATTTAATTCTCTAGAGGAAATTAATAGAGGCAACATTTGTAATATCCAGCATGACTGGAGCACCTGAGGCTCAGCTTTTTGTATACTGCAACTCTTTACATGTGGTGAGGATCTTAAGATGGAATGCACAAAAAATGTTTTCGGTCAGGTAAGTTTTTCTGTTGTGTTGTTTAGATTTGAGAATCACGCTCTTGTGCAGAACCACTTCATCTCTGTGGTGGGTGGTCAGAGACTGAATATTTTTGGTGTGTGGTATATAAGGTTTAACTGTGAATTAGTCCCCAAGCCAAGGAGTTTCAAAATAGCTACCAAAATCTTTCTGAAAAAATGTGACAAAAATGTAGGGTAGAGTTTCATGTACAGGAGGTAAAAGAGATGAAAGTAAGAGCAGAAAGTAGTAGAATACCGTTTTGGATTTGATGACGTTATATTCTGTCTGTAATTGTAATTTATATAGTATTTTAAAATAAAAACGGTAAATATTTTGAAACTGTCAGATAACTAACAGTTCTGTTTTGAGTTTCTTTCCATGTTTCCAACTGTGTTAGCTTGCATCTCTGCTGCTACATAATTTGCCTGAAAACTTTTAAAAAATAATAAAAGTAAAAGGAAGGAGGAACTTTGTTATTAGTATGTTTTTATTAGATTTTGACTTTTGTTTACACACTATATTTGCATTTATGGTACCATCAGCTGAAGAGCTAATTTTATTTATATTTTTAAATAATTCTCTCCTCAACTTTCACTCCTGTTATCAGTATTATATAGCTGAAATCCACAAGTAAGATGGCTATCTTTGTACAATGCAAGAACAAACAAATACTGTGGAACGCCACCTTTCCAGAATGTGCTTATCAGAACGAGAGAACTCATCTAACCTTGTGCATCCTCCTCTGGCATTTCCTGCAGCTATTGCAACAGCACTAACTTTTCTGACTTACTGAATAACTTAAAAGCATACAATATTTCCTTTGTCTTATGCCAAAATACAACTTTTCAATCAGGAAAGTGACTGAAGAACATTTATTAACAGTGGCAAACACTGCAGTAATACAAGATTTAACCAACTGTTATTTTGCTGTATCAAACGTTTCAAATATTTTTCCATGGCATTAATAAACTTATTTCACTTCTGCAGGAGATCAGGTGGCGACATATTCTGATCTCTCCTTCACATCTCCACTTCGTGATGTCGCCTTTCATCCACACGAACACATGGTGTCTTTTTGTGCCTTTGGTCAAAACCATCCAATACTTGTATACATTTATGATTATAAAGGTACAGTACAAATTTTCTTGATACTCACCTGTAAGTATTTTTGTTTTAGAAGTGATTTGTTACTGTTTGTACTTCTTTTGAGAGAAAAAGAAAACAGTCATTTGATGATAATGCATATCTTTTTCCTGGGAGATACCAAAACTGGATTGAACATGATCCTGCACAGCCTGTTCTATGTGATGCTCCTTTAAGCAAGGGTTTTGGCCTAGCCAAAATCACCAGATTTCCCTCAATTTTTTTTGTGTTTCATACTGTGTGATTTTTGCAGCACTTTATCATATATAGGCAGCATTATGCAAAAGCCCTTTTTGCAATATCAAGGTAGATTATGGATCCAGAAAATACTATTATTTGGAAAACTAATTAGTAGCTTAATTGGAATCTGAGTAGTTTGTGCCAGATATATTACAAAATAATGTTGAGGAGCTGTATAGAAATGAATGACAGGGTATAGACTTCTGAGAGATAGCTGTTATAGCTGTGATGTCATTATGTCAGAGATATATTTATTCCCCATGTTATATTGAAGAGAAGATAGTAATAAATAATTTGGAATTTTTGGTATACAAAATAAAATTTATATTGTCCTTCGCAGACTTTTTTGATAGTTGTGTTCAATTAAGGACATTTGCATCTAGAGAGTTAATGTGTTAATATATTAAAAATATGCAGAAATTTTTTTGTAGTAATTATTATGCAGTAATTTTTTGGTACGAATTATGTTTACAGGAGACATAGATTTGTAAAGCTAATCCTGTCTTTATACACTGGCTTTTTAAGTAACATGTAGTAGTAGGATTACTCATATAAAATCTCAGTGTAGGTTATTTGTTGAATTGGTTGACTTTTACAGGAACATTAAGTGGAATGATTTCGCAATCAATATTCAGTGTTATACTTCAATTAAGTAGGATATTGGTATTTTAAAAAACAATGAAATTTTTTGGGGTGAAGGGTTTCTTCAGAATTTTTTGATGAGCAGACAGTGAGCCTTAAAGAACTTAACATAGTAGTTTGGAATATATATATGTGTACATACACATTTAGAGATCACACAGCACAGTTGTAGTTATTTGTGTCTTCTTACTGCTTAACTGCTGACAATAAGGCTTTGCGTAGGTTGTGGTCTTTTTTTGTATCATTGGTTATTATCTTTATGTTCCTTTTTTGGTTAAAAGCGCCCTTTTTGCTTTCAGAAAATAGTCATACTGCCACAGTGTTGAAAGAGTTAAACATACAGTAAAACTAATTTTAGTCTCTGACTAAAATACTAATTTTTAAGACTCTGACAGCATGTGTTTTAGATACACCAACAGTTTTATTAATATAATGGGCAGAACTTCCATGAAGAATTCTTTTAACCTTTGTTGGCTTGACACCATAGTACAAAAAATTGCAAAAGTCAACTTGTCAGTCAGTGTGTCAGACCTTATACAGTGTGGCTATATAAGGTCTGTCAACTTACAAAATATTGCTCAGGCATCATAAACTCACTTGAACTCGGCTGGAAAAAATGTGAAATGTCACTGACTTGAACTCAGTGCAGGCTTTATAACTTTATTGCCTTTGAAAAATTCCTTTCTCTTCCCACTCTTCCTCCCCACCCAATGCCAATATTTCTGCATGAGAAACAGTATTGTTTATAAGCAATAGAAAAATACCAGTTCTCTATGAGAGATTAGTGAACACAAATAACTGAAGTGAGATCTTGTGATCAGAAGAGTTAGGGGGAAAATGAGGTAGTAAGGGGAAAATTTCATGTCACTGTAAGGTTTTCCCTATAGCATTGTTGGTACAGTTTCTGATGGTATTTGACTGAAGACATGGCTGGCAAAATGACTGTGCTCCTTCAATTTTTTTTTTCCCGTGGCAATGTAAGGCTTCACCTGAGACATTAATGTTGGTTATTTTTACAGTTGCTCAACAGGAAGCTGAACTCGTAAGAGATCTCAGTTCATCACTTAACACAGCTGCACCAAGAGGGCCACACTTCTTTAGTAGTTTTTCTGAAATTCCTGTACCAAAAAACTCAGTGATGTCTCCAGCAGATCAGTTTGTCAGTTGTGCAAGAGCATCAATGAGAATGCAGAAGGTGAAACAAAAACTTGATTCTGTTATGGTAAGTCAAATTTAATTAATTTCAGAAGTATATAGTCTTCCTATATTCTGGAACTGGTATACTTAAAAAAACATACGTGTTGTCATGGCATCTGATCTTTAGAAATGAATACATCTCTCACTTATACTAGTGCAGGTGTAAGTAGCTCTTAAGAAAAGAGTAATCATAAAAAACTTAATTTTGTTTTTCAAGTACTGATAACAAGGGATTTTTTTTGTACTAGTGTCCATTGCTGTTTGTCCATTTAGGTAAAATCAGGGATCCATAGATCATTATGGTTGAGATTCCTATCCCCCTTAAAAATTGTATGTGGCATAGATAGTAGAGGTTTCAGGTAGTTGCAGGGCTGGGGTGAGAGCATGCCCTGTGCTGGGCACAGGTGTTTAAGGCCAGCTCAGTGAAGGACAATATGGACCCACTGCACAAGCAAAAGTGGAACCAAACAGAATATGGCACGTCTGAAAAAACAGACTTAAGAAAGGTCAGAACCTACTAGAGACAGGAAACACCACAGCAGAGGAGAAATGCAAAGGAAAACATGTCAGAGGCACAAGTGAAGATACAGGAGAAGGGATGTGAGGAGTCATGTGAAATGAGATGTGAAAGACACAGAAGGAGGCGGGAAGGTGATGCAAGAGACAAACAATGCAGAAATGGAAATACTGGGGAAATAACAGAGTAGGCTTGTAGGGAAAGACAAGAGACACGAGGACATGCAAAAGAAAACACAGATGATGGTGTGCCTCTGAAGAGGTTGCAAACAATGGAAGAATCCATGCTGGACAGGTGCAATCCCCAAGGGGATGTTGTCTGGTGGAGGATCCATACTAAAGCAGTTGAAAAGAGCAAGAAAAAAGAAGAGCCAAAAAGAGCAAGTCACTATGCACTACCCTCACTCTACTGCCCCACCCTTCCATTGCCTTTCCAAAGGGACTGAGTGTAATGTAATGTTGAAATCAAGGAGACTGGGGATTAGAAAGGAGAAAAAGGGTGCCTGAATTGGAGGCAGACAAAGACGGATGAAAAGTGTTTTCTTTGGTTGGGTGTTTTATTATTTGTCTTGTTTCTCAATACCCAAATCAGTAATTAAAGCTTTTGTAATTGGCAATAAATTTAATTAAGTTGAATTCCCCAACTTGAGACAATTTTGCATGCAACAAGGATGCAGATTGTTCCTGAATAGCACTATAAACTTATAATTACTTTTCACAATGACATGAACTGCATTTGAGTTTGCATTTGCTGTCTTTTATTTTGAAGTACTTTTGAGTACATGTAGATTTTTTTTTGTAGTTTTAGGTTTTGTCTGTGTTAATAACTAGTGAATCACAAAAGAAGCAGATGAGTAGATGAAAGCGGTTATTGCTGAGGTTGCTGTAACTGCTGTCATCATGCTGTAGGGGTTTTACTTTGGATTAGATTTAGTCTGGTTCCTTGGCTTTGGCATCCCCATTAGGCCTGAACTTTGAAACTGTCTGGAAGAAAGCTATCCCACAGACCTTCACACAGACCACAGATTTCTGAACTGTGAACTCCCAGTGAACCCCTTCATGAAACAGCACATGGTAGCTCTCATGGATAACAGTAGTCTGGTGCTTCTACCTTTCAATTACATGTGGTCTGACACAAGGAAGCAAACCTTGTTTCTACTTTCTGCTCATTCTGTTCCCCTCACCTACAAAGTGAGAGCTGGTGCTGTAAGTTGTTTATCAGAGAAGGGCACAACATGGAGAGAATGGAACATGTAGCCTTGTGTCTGGGACAAGTACTCCAGGAAGATACTCCAGGATAAATTTTCACTGTTCTGGATGTCTGGTCATATGAAGAAAAAGATGGGTTTAGAGAATTTATGAGAGCCTTTATCATTGCAGCTGTTTACCCCCAGATTAACCAGCAGTCTGGACTGTGGAAGACAAATCTGGTTTAGCAGAAGCATCCAGAAATTCCATGTTACTGTGTGACTAGATGAAATAGATAAGCCTACAACTGTGTTTGAAAGAATAACTTTCAGTCACTGGAGTTTTGTAACCCTAGATTTCCATTGACTAGTTTGGGATGAGTAAGTCCATTGTGAGCAGAGTAATGATCAGTGGTTTTGACTCCAAGCATCCTCCAAGCCTTCTCCCCATGTGGGAGATGTCAAAAAGTTCATCTGAGTCTTCTCACTCTGTGAATTTCCAAACAGTACAGGGATGGTGGTTGAAAGAATGCAATGCACATCCCGTTTGATATCTGTCACATAGCAGTAGTGATTATAAACACTGAGAGTGCTTCCTTGCAGGAATTTATGAACCTCTGAGATATGGGGGAGGAGATTTTCTTGAAAGGAATCTTGATGCTAATCTTTTCAGTGATCCAACATGACACTCAGGGGACAGCGGTAGATACTTTTCAAGCAGGGATAAGATCATTTTTTGCATGTGGCTGCAGTATTGCCTGCCTGATTTATCACATTTTGGACAGCCTCAGAGTAAAATATACAACATTAAAACTTAAATTTGTACTAATTTGTAATTGGGAATTAGTTTTTAATGTGTGTGCAATTCCCTTTCTCATATGAAAAATGATGCGTGTATGTAAGTGTAGGCTTTGCTGGAAGGCTTGTTAGAATGCACACTCACATTAATGGTTTGCTAAAGTATTTGTCAAAGTAGAACTTTTAAAAGTTGCCACTCAGCCACGTGTGTGAGAATGTGCTAATATTTCTGGGAACGGACAAGCAGAAATGGAGAAAGATGACTTTAGGAAACCACACATAGGGTGGCTTGCTACCCTGTGGTCAAGTTGGAACATTAAGAATCCAGATGAGAACACAGGTGTTACCTTGTATGTATTTCATAGAATCACAGAATATGTTGAATTGGAAGGAACCCCCAGAGATCAAGTCCAGCTCCTGGCACTGCACAGCACCACCCCCAAGAGTCGCACCATGTTCAGAGAGCATTGTTCAAACACTCCTTGAACTCTGTCAGGCTGGTTCTGTGACCACTTCCCTGGGGAGCCTGTTCTAGTGCCCAACCACCCTCTGGGTGAAAAAACTTTTCCTGATATTCAACCTAAACTTCCGCTGACACAACTTCAGGCCATTCCCTTGGGCCCTGTCACTGGTCACCACAGAGAAGAGATCAGTGTCTGCCCCTCCTCTTCCCCTCATGAGGAAGTTGTAACTGCAATGGGGTCTGTCCTCAATCTCCTTTTCTCAGGCTGAACAGACCAAGTGACCTCAGCCACTCCTCATACAGCTTCCCCTCCCAGCCCTTCACCATATTTGTTTCTGTCCTTTGGACACTCTCTAATAGTTTAATGTCTNTCCAGATGAGAACACAGGTGTTACCTTGTATGTATTTCATAGAATCACAGAATATGTTGAATTGGAAGGAACCCCCAGAGATCAAGTCCAGCTCCTGGCACTGCACAGCACCACCCCCAAGAGTCACACCATGTTCAGAGAGCATTGTTCAAACACTCCTTGAACTCTGTCAGGCTGGTTCTGTGACCACTTCCCTGGGGAGCCTGTTCTAGTGCCCAACCACCCTCTGGGTGAAAAAACTTTTCCTGATATTCAACCTAAACTTCCGCTGACACAACTTCAGGCCATTCCCTTGGGCCCTGTCACTGGTCACCACAGAGAAGAGATCAGTGTCTGCCCCTCCTCTTCCCCTCATGAGGAAGTTGTAACTGCAATGGGGTCTGTCCTCAATCTCCTTTTCTCAGGCTGAACAGACCAAGTGACCTCAGCCACTCCTCATACAGCTTCCCCTCCCAGCCCTTCACCATATTTGTTTCTGTCCTTTGGACACTCTCTAATAGTTTAATGTCTGTCTTACATTGTGGCACCTGAAACTCCACACAGCACTCGGGGTGAGGCTGCCCCAGTGCAGAGTAATCCTGGTCTTTGGGTCATGTTTGCACGCCATTGTTAGAGACATGTAGGAAATACCATGTTGGGACAAGCATGGTGGCAGCATACCTTGTAGACTTGGCCTAAGGTCACACCTGGAGTCATGTTTTATGCTACAAAGGTGCTGGAACACACAAACAGCAAATTTGCCAACATGGGGGTCTCTGGTTTTAATGTGTCAACTTAACAGCATAGCTACTGGATTTAAAACTAACTTTAAAGTGTAGAATTTAGAGTTCTGTGACTTAGATACAGGATTGGAAAATGTCAATACATTAAAGTTTGGGTTAAGCTAGATAGAGAATACTCTGATCCTGTATTAGCTTGGGTTTTTTGTCTTATGACCTGTGCCCCCTTTCTAGATCCTGTTAGAACCAATAGTTTTTTTATTTTTCTGTTTTTCTTCTTTTTACCTAAACATGAACCTTAACAAATGATAGATTAAGTTTCTTCTCTTCTGCAGCATTGCCATTATTAGCCCAGAAATTAGAACCAAGAGTTGACTATTGTGTTAAAGCTTTAGCAATTCATAAAAGCTAAGACCTTTAGATACAAAACGTAAAAATTAATTTCTGTATGAAACCAGAATGCAGAATTATGTACCACATAGAGAAATTACAGAGTAGTGAATCTTGGCAGCAGTTATTATTTATCTCTACCTCAAGGAACTAATACTAATGCATGATTCTATTAATGGAGGTTTTTGATGGGAAAACATTTAACTCATCTCTGGCTCTTGGAAGTGCTCATAAGTGTTTTTCATTCAGTGTTACTATTTATGGTTTTTTTAATTTCACTTCCATCTAGCAGTTCAAAAACCAATTTATAACTATCCATAACAAGGGGATGATATATGTTGTGGAGGTATGGAGAGAAGGGCTTTCTTTGAAAATGTAGTATTCTAGCTCTGAAATTCGGCCTTTAGATGTCTGGCCCCTTTGTAGCACTTACGAATAGCATCTGTATATACTCTGTAGTACTGGTCTTGGAATCAATTGCATGTTGGCTGCTTTATCTCTCAGTATATGCTTTTGCCACACTGTCAAGTCTTAGAGCATTCTATTTTTTGTCTCATGGAATTCACTTTTAATGTGAAAACTAGTTTCACTGAAAGTGTGTATTTGCATAATTTGCATAGAGCTGCCCTAACACAAAAAAGAAAATGCAAATCATCTTTGTTTAAGCCTGGCAAAAATTATGTAGGTATCTTTATTGTGATGGAAACAATAAGAATGTTTTAACTCTTAGTTTTACTCAATTCACAATAGTAGTAAACTGTGTCTTTGATGAAGTTGTGGTTTATGCATGAAGAAAGCAGAGCCTATGGTGAAAAATAAGTAAATTCATGGTTGGCTATCGTAGCCAACTTTGCTCATTGTTGTAAAGGTATTTAGCAATGATTTCCCACATCATGCATTTCAAAAATAATGTCATTTTGTTCTGTGGATAGTCTTATGTCTGCCTGCTGTAGGAGAATTAATTAGTTTTCATAGAATAGTGTACTTCACCTGGAAACAGTTGTGCTTGATTAATTATTCCTCACTTATTAGCTGAGTGGTTCCCATTTCTGTTACAATGTTGTGCCTTTTTTTCCTCCTTGAGCCTCTTAGAGATTTAAATAATGCTTAAGACTAGTGGCAGAGAGGTCATTAAAACTCTGGTTTTGTCACTAGTTTGGATGGACAGTCTTTTATAGCTCACCTGAATTCAGCTTCACTGCCATCAAGAGTAGGAATGAATCACTTCCTGTAAGACTACTTAGACTTAAAACTTCATTTTTAATATCTCTTTTATTAAAAATGTTTTTATCTTGTTTTTAAGGCCTTTGACAGGAAGTATTCTAAGAGAACTTATGCTGCATTTTAGAATATGTGATTTTCTTAAATCCTCAGGACTGCACATTCAGTCATCTCTTCTGTGTGTCTTGTTGCATTTGATTTCAAAGCATGCTCTTTGGCGTGTATTGTGAGAGTGTTTGCATAATACAGCAGGAAAATAAAGAGAAGTGAATTAAGTGTTGTACAGGAATAATTTACATAGAGTTCCAAATCTCTTATATCATTTGTTCAAGGACTAGAATCAAGAAAGCTTAGCTTCATAATTCTTCCTTCCAAGATGAACTGCGGAGGCATCTATTAAGTGTTAGTTTTCAATAGTTTGCTCTGTCCTCTCCTGGTATTATCTGAAATCTCATTTTTGATAGCAAATTTGAAAGAGACTTCCATTAAAGTATTTGACTGGAAAGCCTCTGTTTGTCTTGTGGTGTAGTGTGCACTTTGCAAGAAATTCATGCAAAGGGGAGATCTCATTTATCTAGTTTACAATGGATTAAAGAAGATGAAACACTGGGAAGCTGAGCTCAAAACATTTGCAGAACAGATTATTTTTCTGTGTTTGAGTGAATAGGTAAGCTAATGGCTTTCCACTATTTTTTGTATCAGAGAAAACTTTATATTAATGGAGCTTACTTGCTTGCATATGTAAATGTAAGAAAAACATATAGATTTTGTTGTTGCAGTTGTTCAGAAAAACAGGTCTCCATTCTGATAACATTTTCCAGCTACTGTTTACTAGCAGTCATTTAAATTTGTACCCTGTAGTAAAATATAGCAGGTTTAATGCTTTTTTAAAATCATGCTCAATGATTAATTTGTTTTTCTATCTTGCTTTTCTTTCTGTCAGCTTTGGAGTATAGTCATTACAATTGTGCAGTTTTGCTGCAAGATTCCTTGTTAGTCAAAGATAATTTTTACTATAAACTTTGCACGTTAGAATTAAATCCTCGGGGCTGCACAAAAACCCAGACACATTAAGATGAAGGTCAGGCGTAGTAGTGCAGAGCAGTTGGTGGCAGATACCCTCTGGCCCAGTCAAGTAATTCAACACACATTTTTACTGCTATATTACCTGCATTCCAGTACACCTACCAGTACCCAAATCCTATGCATTATTGAATTGAATAATATTTATTCAATTACAGAAATAATAGTTATATAAAAGATGTCATTTTTGAGATAGTCAAACCAAAGTGAATCGGTGATTGTCTCGTTTCTTTAAACAGAATTTACAAACCAGTAGTTTGAAAATTTGCAAAATATCACTGGCCCACAACTGAAGTTTAAGGTTCTGATCTGGAGTTTACTGAGGCCAAAGGTAGTGCTCTGCTGACTGGGAGATTTTAGTTGGATTGAGTGACCATATGCTTTTATTCTCTATGATGAAATAGGCTTGACTTTTGAAAGGGTCAAGAATGATATTATCTTACGTAAATAACTCTCATCAATTTTAGCGTATGAATATCTTGCTTGAGAAAAGTTACAAATATTTTATTCAAGTCCTGTTTTTCTTCTGCCTTGGCTTTGGTATATTAAGGCAGTGAAAATATATTTAACAAACAGTAAAATTCTCAATTGGATCAACCAAAACTTGAGATGATTAAATTTTTTTCATAGACTGTATTGGATAATATGAAAAGAGTAAAGTTTGGGAAGAGTTTTTGTTTTGTAATAGTTGTATATATGTATATAAAGAAAGTCCATAGGAAAACAGATTTTAACTACATTATCTTTGTTGCTATGGAGATTAGGACTGGAATTATATTATGTGTAATTTACATATAGGAAGTGCCTGGGATTTATTGCTTTACAGAAATCAGTTCTGTGCTAGGATTGGTTTAAGATTTTTTTTCTTACAGTGGTGAGTATCTCTTAATGGATGTAGTGTAGTTTGACTACTCAAAAATGAGAAATTATTTTACACTTATAAGTTTATGAGCATATGTACGTCATGTTGTTTTTATACACGAAGATGCAACAAAATGCTGGTTCAAACAATTCTGTTCCATTGTTTGCACTGCTTGAGAGTTAATGTCCATATATAAACACACAATTCAGTTTATTGCCATGCCAGTAATTTTTCCAAGTCTGTATCTCCAAATACTAAGAAAAAATCATTGACTTGAGTTTTAATTTTTTTTCCTGGAATTTAATAGTTATTTACAGTAAACAAATATTTCTCTTCTAGCTATTGCATCAGTAAGTGACCCAGGAAATTACACTTCACTTTCTGATTTGTCTTCCTATTACAGGCAAACTCAAATCTCTTGCTTCCTGCACCATCATCTCTGTCACCACACTCCAAGCTAAGACTGCCAGGTGCTCTGAGTATTCCACTGAATCCTCTGTATTCTTTCACTGCTGAAAGTGGTAAGTTTCTTTATTTCTTCACTCTTTTTAGGGAAGGGGTGCTAACTTCTATGAGGATTTTTTTATTTTCTGCCTTTTAAAATTTTGCTGTGCAGCTCTTTCAGGGACTAATACCAGTTTTGTTATATGTGATACTGTTTATTAAGTGCAGTGTGATACAGTCCAATGCTGATACACGTTTCTTTCTAATACTTTTTTTTTCTTTAAGCTATACTTCTATTTATTAGTGTAAGTTTGTAGAAGAGGATGAGATTGCCAGCTTTTCTTAATTTAATATTTTGATAATATTTTAATGCTTACTAAAGTATCTTAAACATGGGCACTCAAAAAGAATATAATTTAAAAGCATATATACCACTAGAGAACCATAGTGCCTGATAGTCTATTTGCAGTTGTTTTTAATCTATTTCTAGATTTTTTTTTTCCCTAAAGATATTTTGTATTGAAAGATTTTGAGAAAAAGGTAAACAATGCAATTATGTACATTTGTGATGCTTACTTTGCTAATAATATCTGTTTCATTGATAATCACAGTATTTAATAATAAAATTTATAATTTCGTGCCATTTTTTTCTGGGCACCTGTAAAATAAGACAGAAAATTGGCACCTTAATTTCAAAGTGTTTTTGTTTCCTATCCTTGAGAAGAGTAAAAAAGAATTCCAGAGGGAGGGTGGAATATATAATGAAATAAAAACACGTCATAGAGATTTAAAATGTAGATAGTAAAGATATGAATAATCTCTATAATTATATAGAATTATCTCCTAAAGGCAGACAATTTTTTTCGCAAATGAAGTTATGATTACTTTTTCTGAGCAGCTGGGGAAATGGTCCTTAGCATGGTCTAAAAGATAGACCACTGGTCTCGGGATCACTCTTAGTCACTAATTCACAATGCAAATGGCCATACACCAATTAACTTCAGTATTTTTATTTTCTACCTAAACAAAAGAGCTTGGAGCCATAATAATATTAATCTGTTGCTCAACGGATGCATGTTATTTCCACAGTGTGTAAATCTTACAGAGGCAGTAAAACGCATATGCTTACATATTGTGAATACTTAAAGTAAGTGGACTAACCCTTTAAAGAACATTAACGTATGCTTTTAAGTTGTTCTATATGGCTATTCCTAGTATTGCTCAAACTAAGAAATTTTATTTTCTTGAATTTTACTTTATGCAGAAGCACAGATAAAAATGTTGATGGAGACTTGCTAAATAGCATGAGCAAACATAGGTGTATGTTACAGCTGTTCATGAACACTCTCAGTGTTTTTGTTTCCAAGGCTGACTGATACTTCCAAGATGATCCACAGGTACAGGAAGGTATTTATACAAGGGAAGCATAGTAAAAAATGAAATATAGTAAGGAAGAAGCCATGAGAACAGGAAGATTTTTAAGGGAAGGCAACTATAAAAATACTGATGGGCCACAATTTAAATAGATTTTTCTGTAAGAAAACCTTTTAAAATTGTGAATTACTTCTCTGTTGTTTTGTGGGCCTCCAAGTTGTTCTACTGTGTTAGACTTGTTTTCAGTGAAACATGAAAAAGATTTACTTATCTATTTCATCAGTCCCCATTGGTTATAAACTGTGAAGATAAGTGCTGGTGTTCATAGTGCCTAACTGCCAGTTAAATTTTGCTTTTGAATAATAGAAAATATGTACTTAAACACATCTATTGATTTATTGATTGTGCTGAAAGGACGGAACCTTTATTTGCTGTGTTGGTTTTATATACAAAATATATTTTCATTTTGTAGTTATGTTAATTGGAATGTTGCATTGTTGACAATTGCCTGTACTAGAGATCTGGCAGATGGTTACATATTCCTGAAGGTTTTGTTGAGAGTTCAGTTCTGTCACCTTTTACTGTGCATTTAGTGCTTCTTAAAGCAAAATGCAGAATTCCCATTTGCATGTGTAAACTGCTGTTAGCAATATATTTTACCATGTAACTGGTGTATGTGCATGCTCTAATAGTTTGGTAAGGTGGTAGCTGATATCTTGTAGTACAGGCAGTGTAGTAGCCTGAATATATGCAGCCCTTTCTTTTTAAAAGACAGTTTAATTGTCTCTGTCTTGCCTGAGGTAGGAAACAGTGGAAAAACAGTGTTTCCATCTATGTGCTATATAGGAAGTAGCAGTATGACAGCAGATCTTTCCTGATGTTTAAATCTTTTCATATCCAGATACATTTGCAGAATTAGCTGTTTGTGACTTTATAATATAATACTTCAAATAAAAGTAATACTCACTGCTATGGCTTTTAAATATGTGTGTTCATTTTGACAAATGGGTTCTGTATACCCTGGCATATCATGTGCTTTGGCTTTTCTTCAAGTGCATAATTTCACAGATTTATAGGCTTTAATGAAGCCCCAGTTTTATTCTGCTAGCTATTCTGCTGTTTCCCCACCCCCTCAAGAACAGTTAGCTTATGGATGCCGAGGGAGGACTGCCTTTGTTTCCAACCAGTTTGCTCTAAATTAAGTAATTAATTGTTTAATCATCTGATAGAGAGCTTCAGTATCTTTCTCAATGACAGAATATTCTTTCTGTGAGATGAGTAAAGACAAGACCATGATATTATTGACCATGGAGCCCAATCCTCCTCCTTAAAGTGGATTCACCTAGAGCTCAGGACTGTATCCATTTGGGTTTTGAATATCTCTAAGGGTGGAGACTCCAAAACATCTCTGGACAACCTATTACAATATTTGACTTGTTCTCACAGGAAAGGATTTTTAATTGTCTTTAAATTAAATTATATTTAGTGTATTTCAGTCTGCTTTGGTGCATGGGATTATTTCTCCTGTAGTTCAGGACTTGGCATTTCCCCTTGAACTTCAAGAGGTTCTTGTTGGTCCATTTGTGTGCTTTGTCAAGGTGCCTCTGAATGGCAGCATGTTCCTCTGCTGTATCAGCTCCTCCTCCCATATTTTTGCAATCTGCAAATTCATTGAGGGTGCACTCAGTCCTGTCATCCAGGTCATTAATGGAGAAGTTCAAGTGTGGACACCAGTATCGACCTGTGGAGTGCACCACTGGTCTAAAGTCTCCAGTTAGATTTCATGAGAGTGGTTACAAACCTCTAAACTCTCCAGCTCAGCCATCTTCCAGTCTGCTGCACTGTCTGTTTTACACAGTGCACACTTGAGCTCTTCGTCTGTGGGAATGTTATGGGGGACAGTGTTGAAAGTCTTGCCAAATTCAAGGTTAACAACATCTACTGCTTTCTCATTGATTCTATGCAGTGCTGTGCAAGAGATAGTTTTAGTCAAGAGCATGGTTAGAATTATTAGAAAAACGTAATAAATTTTGTCAAATACTAATTAGCAAATAAGTGCCACAAAGCAGGTACAGTACATGGATCCACTTATTTTTATGTGTTATGTATAAAGCACTTCGTTAGAGACATTTAATCAGATTTAACAGAATTAATTAAAGAAAATGTGTGTTGTGTGCCTTCCTCTCACAAAGATTGTTTTAGATTTGAGGGAAAGGCATGGAACTTAGGTTTTCTTACCATCTGTCATGATAGCCTGTTTGCTGAAATTTTTCATCAAGAGTGTGACTCATTTTACCACATCAGGAAAATTTTTGTGTCTGCCTCAGTATAGTTGCAGCTGCACTCATAGCTATGTCAGTAATTTGGAAGGTTTGCTAGATGTTTGTCTTTGGAGAAAGTCATCCCTTTGAGTTTTACATTTGTAATTTAGATTCATGAAGTCTTATGGGTGTTTAGTACTGTAAGGAATCTGTCCCTAAAGGTATGTAGTATTTAAGATTGCTGAACTACTTTTCTTCTTCCTTTGCTTTCCTTTTCTTTTCTTTTTTTTTTTTTCCTTCCTTGGAAATACCATTTGATTAAGATCTGTCTTTGATAGTCAGAATTGAGGTTTTACCTTGCCTGTGCTGTATAGCTCTGGCTACACTCATGCTTAGTGCTAGTTTTATCATACCTGGCCTGTAGTGCTGTTCTGCAGCACTGCACTATAGCGTTATCCAGGACTTTGTCTTAAACATTCCTGTCTCTTTCTTCTCGTATGCTCCTCTTTCATAACTTCTTCCAGGATGACTCGTGTCCTAGTTATTTTTTTAACAAATAGGGAAGTAGCAAAATCTCCAGATTTTCAATTTTTCATTCTAGCTGACAGACATTAAAATCCTCTCTGGTTTTGTTTGCCTTTCCTCCTTAAGACCGTGAGCATCTTTGGACACTGAAATCACCTTCCTGTGAGACACTGTTTTGGAGGTCTGTGTCATGCCATGAAAGAAATATCCGGCATCTTTGGGCTTTATTCAACAGTGACTCTTCAGTAACTACCATTATGTTCAGGACATGCTTTCTAAAATAAGTTTTAGGTTTCAAGTCCTTGTAATTAATGGTGACCCTAATTGTTAATTATGTGGGAGATTGAAGCTCGACTATAAATACTACACAGATCTGTTCACTGTAATTTGGACTTCAATAAAACCAGTTAATT